>WSYH01001931.1:84762-101567 GCA_036426205.1 Ascaphus truei
TCCACGGTTAGAAATTGACGAGAAAGAGCGTCTGCTTTCAAGTTCTTTGAGCCAGGTATAAAATAAATAATATAGTTAAAGCGGGGAAAAAAAGAGACCAGCGGGCCTGACGAGCTCCCAGGCGTTGAGCACTCTCCAAATACATAAGATTTTTGTGATCCGTTAAAATCGTGATTGGGATCTCCGTACCCTCCAACAGATGCCTCCACTCCTCCAAAGCGAGCTTGATAGCTAGTAATTCTCTGTTACCACATCCTAATTTTGTTCTGCTGGGGACAATTTCTTTGAAAAGAATGCACAAGGGTGTAGATTAGCTGAAGGCGACCTTCTTTGAGACAGAATTGCGCCGGCTCCGATGTCGGATGCATCCACCTCTAATGTGAACGGAAGTTTGGGATTGGGGTGGATCAGGACCGGTGCTGAAACAAAGGATTTCTTCAAGAAGTCCAATCATCTTTGCCTGAGTAGCTGCAAGTGGCCAAGACGTGATGTCGGCTCCTTTCTTAGTGAGAGCCGTGATTGGAGCGACAATTGATGAGAAGTTGTGAATAAATCTTCTGTAATAATTGGCAAAACCTAGAAACCTTTGGGGAGCGGCCAATCCACGACGGCTTTCAGTTTGGAGGGGTCCATGGAAAACCCAGAGTCAGAAATGATATACCCTAAGAAAGTAGTAGAGGTTTAATGAAAATTACATTTTTCTAATTTGGCGTAGAGATGGTTCTGACGGAGGCATAGTAGTACCTGTTTGACTTGATTAATGTGTTCTGGGAGAGATTTAGAGAAAATCAAAATGTCGTCGATGTAAACGATAAGAAAGTTATTGAGGAGATCTCTGAATATTTCGTTTACAAAATCCTGGAAGACCGCAGGAGCGTTGCACAGGCCGAACGGCATGACCAGGTACTCGTAGTGGCCGTCTCTTGTGTTGAAGGCCGTTTTCCACTCGTCGCCTTGTCGAATCCTCACAAGATTATAAGCGCCACGTAGATCCAATTTTGAAAAAATGGTTGCTCCTTGGAGACGGTCAAACAACTCGGATATTAGAGGTAAGGGGTATCTGTTTTTAATGGTAATCTTGTTTAACCCTCGATAGTCAATGCACGGACGAAGTGTGCCATCCTTTTTCTTGACAAAAAAAACCCTGCCCCCGCTGGTGAAGAAGATCTCCTGATAAAGCCTTTCTTAAGATTCTCCTGAATTTAATCTGACATAGCCTTAGTCTCAGGAAGAGAGAGAGGATATAATAACCCTCTGGGGAGGATGGAACCTGGCAGAAGATCTATAGGACAGTTGAAAGACCGATGGGGGGGAAGGATCTCAGATTTGATCTTGTCAAAGACATCTCTGAAGTCTGAGTAACAGTCTGGTAAAGTACACTGTACCTCTTCAGGGTTCTTCACACTGCAAATAATCTGCCGCGGTACAGCGCAGGTCGTGGAGCACCGCTGGTTCCAAGAGATGGGATTTTGTTTGGCCCAATCAATATGTGGGTTATGACGTTGGAGCCAGAGAAGGCCCAAAATTATTTCAACAGACGGAGAGTGAATGACGTCCAGGGAGATTTCCTCAAGGTGAGTTTGCTCGATCAGAAGGGACAATTTGCTTGTCTGTAGAATAATGAAGGCCGGTTGTAGAGGACGTCCATCAATGGCCTCTAGGCCCAGCGGGGCTTTCTTCTTCTCCAGAGGGATGTTATTCCTTCTAGCGAATTCTTGATCTATAAAATTACCCTCCGTAACCGCGAATCGTTAATGCAGATGCAAGCAAACCGGAGGCCGGAATCTGGAGCGACACTGCGGATCAAATCCTGTTTGGTAGGATTCCTTGTAATAGAGGAGTTGGGAGAGTGTTTCTTCTGACTTGAAAGGGCACGAAGACCAGTTGGCCCGGATTACTGCAGTAGAGACCAAGGCCGGACGCTCGACAGCCCTGTTTCTCAGGAGGGATAGCTTGTTGTTCCGCCTAATTGCATGGGTTCCGGAACATCAGTAGGCGGAATCTCGGGAAAAGGGAGTGAACAAGCGTGACTTGTCGGAATACCTGATGAAGTCGTGACGCGCGTATCTCCTACTCCTGCAGACGCTGAATCACACAAATGCAGACCGCTATAACTCCTCCAGGTCAGCTGGGCGCTCTCTGCGCGTAGTTCATCCTTCAGTTGTTCTGAAAGTCCCTGCCAAAGGCTGAGAACGAGCCTCGCTGTTCCACCCTGTCTCTGAAGCGATTGTCGGAATTGCAAGGCATCCCGCCACCGACGGTTCCCCTGCGTGATGTGAAAAAGGCTATCGGAAGCGCAGTAATTTATGGGCGGGGGTGTCGAAACACGTCTGAACTCTTTGGTGAATTGCCCAATATCTTGTGTGAGATCCCCTCTCTGTTCCCATAGGGAAGGACCAGGCCAACGCGTCACCGTTGAGCAGTGAAACAATATTGGCTACTTTAGATCTTGGTGTAAGGAAACCGGGAGGGTGACATCTTGAACTGTATAAGCACTTGACGAAGTTGCGACATTGGGGGTTCTGACATATCAACATAACAGCAATTTAGGATAAACCATTTGTTTGAATATTTCAATCCGCCATCTTGTCTTGTTCTGTGAGTCTTAATCTTCTGTGTTTCATTTCTGTATAAACAAACGTGTGAAACAGGCATGGAATGTTTTCGCTCCAGCTGACTTATGAGTCATTCCTCATCCAATCAGCTTCCAAATTGAAAGTGTAAACAGGCCAGATATTAGAAAGCCTCGTCATGTAGCTAAGATACACTGTTCTCATACATGTGCCAAGTGGCAGCCCCTTGACATCACATTTAACCCCATAATGATTTTTAGCTTACAGACAGTTATCCAGTGTTATTATGTATTACAAAATGACATCAGCTTTAGTATTGTTATGTATTACAAAATGAGGTAATATTAATGACGTGCAAGCCCCCCCCATAAAGGGGTGGCTTAGGGTATAAATAAAAGGCATAACGTGTTATCTGTTAGAGAGGTTTTTTTCAAAAGCTGTCTCCGTTGTGCACTTGACTTGAATAAATTCAGGTGTTATTCAAAATAACCTCAGACTGTGTTTTTTATTTACGCTTTTCTCAGATGGCGCATTCCGAATAGGGACTTAATATCATCGGAATCGAGCACCCGGATGAATCACTCCTCCATCACTCAAACCTGAGTGCTCATATGAATCAAGGTAAGGCTACCTGCATTTTTAGACAAACAGCCTGATTAAATTGTTTTGAGTGATGCTTGGAGCTGATATTTTAACGGTATCTTATCTGATGTGACGAGAAAGAATCCCTAGCAGTTTCACGTGAATTTATTATTCTCTGTTCCTGTATTCATTTTAAAGTGTAAGAGTGTTAAGAGTTGTTAGGGGCTAAAGTAAGAGTCCCGTTAAAAGCTTTGGTGTTTTGGTGATGAAGGTGAGTGTTTGTATGCTTAAAGGGATTGTTTTCAGACCGTCCGGGGTTGTGATAAATATTTTTGTTGTCTGAGCTGGACGGGTCCCTGATTGTACATTTGCTCTGTTTTGTCATGTAACATACCAAGTGAGTTCATGGATATCTGGTTAGAAAGTCTTATCTGTATCCATGTTATAAAAGTATAAGGTTTATCAGGACTGGGTTGGACCCACTGAAGTGATTCAAGTTTTTCTTTGGTATAGTTATGGTGAGAAAATATGATTGGGAACAGTCTTGTGACAGGTCCTTATTTGCATATTACACTATTCAGAACAATAACATGCCAAAAGAGTTGTACGTAATCAGCTTGCGCTGATTATTGTAACGCTAAATTGTACAGGTCAATTAACAGTTGATTGCTGTAGCCGAATTATTGTACATTGCCAATTAATATTGATTATTGTAGCCGAAGAAGTATTGTACAGGTCAATTAAATTTGATTTCTGTAGCCGAAGAAGTATTGTACAGGTCAATTAAATTTGATTTCTGTAACAGGGGAATAATGGGAAACCAAAAATTCTCAAAGGATTGTGTGTCTGCAGACGAAAATAATAAAGAATGAATACAGAGAACAAAAAGAGACAATATAAATATATTTTGTTGGCCAGTGAATGGCACTGTTTGTACTATTATCAACTAATTGCGCAGATGTTTAAATGAAAGAGGGGTATTTTTCTGTGGGATTGAGAAGCTCAGGGAGCGCCGTCTCATGTGTTTTTGAATCCCACAGGGAAACATACCTTACGTTAATATGGGTCAAAATAATTCTGTTGAGGGACAGGAGGGTCCCGTTGCATTAATTTTGACTTTTACCAGGACAGAAGTTAATATAATAACAAGTGAAAAAGAAAGTGATTTTAAAGAAATAGCAAGTGAATTTGCCGATAGATAATCAAGGCATACGATGGTGTTGAGGAAGTAGGTTTTGAGGGTTATTTTTATGAAAGGTTATATGCAGAAATTGGGATACAATTAGAGACTGTATATTGTTTGGAAGGGACAGAAAGTGTTTGGAAGGGCAGAAAGTGTTATAAGTGTAAAAAGGTAGGACATGTTGCCAGTAATTGCAGAGCAGCCCTAAGAGAGAGAGTAGAAGAAAAGGAATAGAATTTAAAAGGGTTTGTTCGTACTGGCCACACGAATAGGTCTTTTAAACCAGGAAAAATTATTTTTCCTTCTGTTCTAATGGTAACTAGAAAGAGAATCAGAATAACAGCAGCACAGACCGCGCCAAAAAAAAACATTTTCTCCAAAGGAATGTGCAAAAGATACGAAAAGTTAACTCAAAAGCTCCGGAGCATGAAAAAAATAGTTTTAAAAGCAGGCTATTTATATGAGAAGTTGATTCGCTGTGTAGGAGAGAAGTTTGTGTCTATGTTCTTTGTGTGTCTGTATTGTGGTTTCTGTATTGTGTGTAAACCAGTAAAAGAACGTCAATTGCATTTCTATAGGATTAAGATATGTTGCAAAGAGATTTTAAGCTCACACGTATTGTTTAAATTATATATGGTGTGTTTATAATTTGATCTAACCTCAGTTTAGTTAATTGTCACATTTTTATTTTTGAGAGGCCATATGTTTATTTAGAGGCCATATTTTTATTTTTGAGAGGCCACATTTTTATTTTTAAGAGGCCAAATTTTTATTTTTGAGAGGCCATATTTTTATTTTTGAGGCCATATTTTTATTTTTGAGAGGCCATATTTTTATTTTTAGAGAGGCTATACATTTTTTCATTTTTATTGCTGTGGAGAGAGCTCCATTTTTAACTTTGAGCTGAAGTTTCAATTCAGTAATTAATATTTAGAAGACTGAGAAGCTGTTTTGTTATCTGCTCAGCACTCTCAAGGTCTTTTTGGCGAAATGCCCGGGCTGGCAAATTGCCCAAGATAAACAAGCTCTGAAATTTTTCTCTGAGTGTCTTTAAAAAAAATAACGCTGTCAGTGTGTTCGGCACTGTGCAAAGAGGTTATATTACAAGAAATTTAGAATGAAGTCCTATACAAAAGCATTTGACTATTATCTGAATATGTGATGTATTTTATAACTTTTAACCATTTATTTTTTCCATAGGTGTCCTATTTTATTATAAGCAGTAGTTATTGTTAAAATATTTGTAGAATGTTTTGCCAGGAAGTGGTGCATTAGGAGTCACCTCTCGTTTTGGATATGTTCTAGGTATAGAGTTAAAGGACAAGTGATACATAGTTGCAAATACAGTTACATAAGTGAGCAGGGTATATATTATATGCAAGGCATTTCACATTTTTAGCAGAATAGTTACAATGGAGTGTTTGGGGTGGAGGCCAGACTGGAATTGGCTAGGGGCATTTGTCTTAGTATAGTAATTGTTTAATTGGGAGTGAACACATTTTTGTCCATGACTTTGGATAGTATTGTAGTGTATTATGACTTTATTTATATATATAGCATCAAAAATGTTCTCAGCACTTCACAAAGAATACAGTAGAGGGAATTATAATAGAATAGTAAGTGCAGCAAAATCAGACAATAGGAAAGGAAATCCCTGCCCTTAAGAGCTTACAATCTAAGGTTTGAGGGGAATTTACAGAGATAGCAGGTGAGGGAATAAGTGCTGTAGATAGCAGTGTTTGGCCGCAATCGGTGGTAGGAGTGACCCTGTGTGGAATAATAGCCATGAGTGCAGGCTATTGGGATGTTTAATTTGTGGGGCAAGTTTTAAGGTTAGTTAGTATTTAATAAAAAGGTTGATACCATTTGCATCGGAGGAGATTACAGTGAGGCATGAATGAGAGCAAGTGTGTATTGGGAGAAGAGATATTGGTCTATATTTTGAGACAGTGTTTTTGTCCCCACTTTTGAAGATTGGGACAGCTCTGGTAGTTTTCCAGGTCCTAGGGATATGGCCTGCAGACAGGATAGAGTTGATTATGGAAGCAATTGGTTTGACAATGGCTGAGGCCCAAAGTCTTAGGAATTTAGATTGTAGCACAGTCAAGTCCACATTAGCTGTTTAGTTTTAAATATGAGGAGCATTAATAGGAGATACCTCTGTCTATATGCGGATGTTAAGACAGTAGTAAACACATTGATACAAGAATTTGTTCCTAGGTATAATTTATCTCCCTATGAGACACTTATGGGATGACTTATGACTATCAGTAGTTCAAAGGAACAAATTAAGGTCCATCTATTGGTAATAAAACAATTAATAAGTATTGTATGCCACTAATACATGTTTTGAGTCTCTCTAGGCAAAGTTGAAAGTGCACCTACTCGAGAAGGGGTTAATAGTTAAATATTTCCTACGCAAGCATGCTCTTCATCCCAGATGAAAGGGCCCATACTAACCACCAATACCGCAATTAAAGTGTCAGAGATTCCTGGATCCATGTGGCTCACATAAAACTCATTCCAGCTCCACCAAAGACCAAAGTCACCTAAAGCACAGCCGCGGTACAGCGCAGGTCGTGGAGCACCGCTGGTTCCAAGAGATGGGATTTTGTTTGGCCCAATCAATATGTGGGTTATGATGTTGGAGCCAGAGAAGGCCCAAAATGATTTCAACAGACGGAGAGTGAATGACGTCCAGGGAGATTTCCTCAAGGTGGGTTTGCTCGATCAGAAGGGACAATTTGCTTGTCTGTAGAATAATGAAGGCCGGTTGTAGAGGACGTCCATCAATGGCCTCTAGGCCCAGCGGGGCTTTCTTCTTCTCCAGAGAGATGTTATTCCTTCTAGCGAATTCTTGATCTATAAAATTACCTCCGTAACCGGAATCGATGAATGCAGATGCAGCAACCGGGAGGCCCGGAATCTGGAGCGACACTGGGATCAAAATCCTGTTTGGTAAGGATTCCTTGGTAATAGAGGAGTTGGAGAGTGTTTCTGACTTGAAAGGGCAGCGAAGAGCCAGTTGGCCCGGATTACTGCAGTAGAGACAAAGGCCGGACGCTCGACGACGCTGTTTCTCAGAGAGGGATAGCTTGTTGCCGCCTAATTGCATGGGTTCCGGAACATCAGTAGCGGGAATCTCTGGAAAAGAGGAGTGAACAAGCAGTGACTTGTCGGATACCTGATGAAGTCGTGAACGCTCGGATCTCCTCTCCTGCAGACGCTGATCCACACAAATGCAGACCGCTATAAGCTCCTCCAGGTCAGCTGGGCGCTCCTGCGCGGTGAGTTCATCCTTCAGTTGTTCTGAAAGTCCCTGCCAAAAGGCTGAAGAAAGAGCCTCGCTGTTCCACCCTGTCTCTGAAGCGATTGTCCGGAATTGCAAGGCATACCTGGCCACCGGACGGTTCCCCTGCGTGATGTGAAAAAGGGAGGAAGCAGCAGTAATTTTATGGCTGGGGGTGTCGAAGACACGTCTGAACTCTTTGGTGAATTGCCCAATATCTTGTGTGAGATCCCCTCTCTCTTCCCAGATGGGAGAGGACCAGGCCAACGCGTCACCTGTGAGCAGTGAAACAATATTGGCTACTTTAGATCTTGGTGTAAGGAACCGGGAGGGTGACATCTTGAACTGTATAAAGCACTTGACGAAGTTGCGACATTGGGGGGTCTGACATAACAACATAACTGCATTTAGGATAAAGCCATTTTGTTTGAATATTTCAATCCGCCATCTTGTCTTGTCTCTGTGAGTCTTAATTTCTGTGTTTCATTTCTGTATAAACAAACGTGTGAAACAGGCATGGAATGTTTTCGCTCCTAGCTGACTTTATTGATCGTTCCTCATCCAATCAGCTTCCAAATTGAAAGTGTAAACAGGCCAGATATTATGAGAAAGCCTCGTTAGTAGTCTAAGATAAACTGTTTCTCATACAATGTGCCAAGTGGCAGAACTGACATCACATTTAACCCCATAATGATTTTTAGCTTACAGACAGTTATCCAGTATTATTATGTATTATGTATTACAAAATGACATCAGCTTTAGTATTGTTATGTATTACAAAATGAGATAATATTAGTGACGTGACTAGTTTTAGGGTATAAATATATGGCATAACGTGTTATCTGTTAGAGAGGTTTTTTTCAAAAGCTGTCTCCGTTGTGCACTTGACTTGAATATTCTGTTTCAAAATAACCTCAGACTGTGTTTTTTATTTACGCTTTTCTCACACTGGTTGAGGAACCCACGACATTCTAAGGGATCTCCGGAGTACTGGTTAGGAGTGGGGAGTCGTGGTTCGGAAGAAATGGGGTTAGCCGGAGGAGTAGAGAGGAGTGGGGAGAAGGTGGGTATGTTAGCCTGTAGTACTTGTATAGAGAGGGTCTGAAGGTCCTTCTGTAGGGAGTCTATGCGACGATCAGACTGCTCTAAGTACTTCTCGAGTTTGGAGAACATAGCGGCATGAGATGCCACCATATTCCCTACCTCAGCGGGGTCTATGTTTGTGTGGCGGAGCCTATTGTTACGCTGTGCTCACCACAAACAGGACGAGACCCCGGTACTGAGATGGGAATAGGTAAACACCAGCCACAGACACGGGGGCCACGTCTGGAGTGTAGGATAGTCTTGGTAGCAGGGTCTGGAGTGGAGAGGCCAGGGTAGTAGTATACTTGCCAGGATAAGTGCAGGAGAGGTCCTGAGCGTGGAAGGTACTATGCCAAGGTCAGAGTTGGAGAGAGCAGGGTAGTTGAAGTTCAAAGCCGAGTTCAGGATTCCAGAAAAGCGTGTGGTCAAGGCAAGCCAGGTCGGTACACGAGAAGTTAATCTAGGAAGCAGGGCAACAGGACAAGGACAAGACAGGATCAGCAGAGGCAAACACAGAGTAACACAATCTATGCTCAGCCAAAGTGCCAGTGGCACAGCTGAGCATATATAGGCTTGATTAGCCAATCCCCATGGGGGGTGGAGCAGAGGCACGGCCTCCACAGTAGCCTTTGATAGGTTCCAGCCTATGAGCAGGTACAGCTGTTAGTATCAGCTGATGATGTAGTTGCCACAGATCTTGGGGGCGTGGTGCACATGTCATGTGCGCGCTGTGCACTGGGAGCGTGCGGCGCGATCTGGAGGCGGAGCCCAAGTTCGCGGCATCAGGTGATGTCACTGCTGCGCGCATGCCCGCTGTGCGTGTCAGGAGAGGAGTACGGGCTGAAGGTGCCCCACGCGTGCGCAGAGCTGCACGAGAGGAAGCGCGGGTTAGGCGTGCGTCAGTAATCCTCACAGGTACATTGGTCAGTGCTGACATCTACCACTTCTCAGTTCACCTCCATCAGCGTCGCTTTTGGGACAATAGTAGGAGCCATGATAGTTGAAAATAGATCTACTGGCCACAGGTAGAAGATCCCTCACTCAATCTCACATAGGGTCTCCTCAGGGAAATACTGCTCTTGTTACATCGGTCTGGTTAGTGCATACCTGCTGGTAACAGGGGGCCCTGGGTCTCCCGCAGGATGGTAAAGGGAAATACCAGGACAGGCTTCTGGGGTTGTGCCCGAATTCTTCTTAAAGGTGCAGCGCCTACATCTTGTGCAGCCCCCAGTGGTGTGGGGTGAAGTATCTGCAAGAGAACTTGTCCCTCTCCTCCCAATATACTTCACACTAAGGCAGGAGGTATAGATAAAATGCAGATGGCTTTATTTGATCTTCCTTTTTAGTAGCAGCCTCAATCACAGCACACAGCACTCAAAAGATATTCACCTTCAGGATGTTCCTGAACTCACTCCTGGCCAAGGGCAATAAGAGTGGTTCTTGTTCTTCTCCTACCCTCTTTTAGGGTAGGCGGTATGGGATTACCCCAGAGCCCTGGCAGCTTGGCATGGGTACCCTGTCTCTTTCAAGGGTAGAGACCAACTGCCTAAATAGAAAGTTGCTAAACATTAAGCCAGCTCCAACAAGCACCACCCCTATCTCTAATTGGACACAGAGCCTGATGACACTGCCTTCACTGACTCACTGCACTGCATGAAGTGGGGAAAACCCATGATTGCTCCTTGCAAACCTGCCCTTACTCAGGTATTACTGCTAGGAGGAGGGCAGACCTATATCCCAAACCACACATGGCTACAATAGCAAATGGATATATTACTGTGTGTTCATTTGCATGTCATAGACAGGTCTGCAACCCTGCCTTTCACCATTATCACCCAGCACACAGCACGTCCACTGCAGCAAGGGATTCTGGGAAATGACAAGCAAATGAGCATGCAGTGCCACTTTTTGCTTCAAAACCATATCCCACTGTGTGCTCATTTGCATGTAATTTCCCAAAATCCCTTGCTGCAGTAGAAGCACTCTATGCTGGGTGATAATATAATATAGGTTATAATATAATAAACTTGATGGACATACATCTTTTTCAACCTCATCTTCTGTGTAACTATAATGGTGAAAGGCAGGGTTGCAGACCTATCTAAGACATGCAAATGAGCACACAGTAATATTTCCATTTGTTATATGCTTTAAGAGTAGCGGGTCCCTCCGCTCAAGCCACGCCCCCCCCTCCCTGTCAAACCTCCCACCTCCCGCTCCTGCTCTTACACTAAAAGCTGTGTGAATGGCAATACATCAGCTTAAATGGGCTCCATGTTAATGGATATTCCAGGAAAAAGGTGCTCCAGGCATTGTGTGCTCATTTGCATGTCTTTTCCCAGAATCCCTTGCTGCAAGTGAAGTGCTGTGTGCTGGGCGATAATGGTGAATGACAGGATTGCAGACCTGCCTAAGACATGCAAATGAATATACAGGAATATTTACAGTTGATATATATATATATATATATATATATATATATATATATTTTATAAAAAATGAATAGACAATACCGTTCTGTGGCTCTTTGGATAACGAAATGATTTTATTTGTGCGAGCTTTCGAGATACACTGATCTCTTCTTCCGGAAGTGGTACATTGAATAAAGTAGGCAGGGGTTTACTTACAGTAAAAACAGTGCATATAAGAATGTTATCTGTGACTGAAACCTAATCCCCCCCCCCCCCTGTGTTGTATGCGATTTATGACTTGAGGTGTTAAATAGTCCCTGAATGTTAGTGATGTAAGAGTGTGTGTATGTATGTAAATATAAATTTGTAAAGAGACCACAGTGTATACAGCGCTTTACAAAAGGTGTGTGTGGAGTGAGAGTGTATATCAATGCTGTGGGTAGGTGTGGAAATGTAAGAGGCTGTAGCATTACTAAAAGTGTGTGTAGATAATATGTGGTCCCTATTAATATATAGGGATGGAATAACATAGGGTATTTGTATGTGTAAGAGACAGTTGTGTGTGCATATATATTGCAGTAGTATGTATAGACATAGCCTTTAGCACTCATGGGAAGAGAGTTCTCTCATGTCAGTAGTAACTCATAAAACTTCGGTCTCGGTTTAGGCCATCGCTATGTGTCCCGAACAGTTGCATACATTTGTGTTCATACAACCGTCTCTCAGATAGCATTCTTATATGCACTGTTTTTAAGTAAACCCTCGCCTGCTTTATTCAATGTACCACCACCGGAAGATGAGATCAGTGTACCTCGAAAGCTCGCACAAATAAAAGCATTTCGTTAGCCACAGAACAGTATTGCGTATTCATTTTTGATTATTAAAGCTCAGCTAACACGGTACCGATACTTCTACATCAAAATATGGAAGATACCACATTGTACCGCACAAATGAAGCTAAAGGATTTAATAAAAAACATGCACAACCAAACAGCGATATCATCTTCCTCAGCAAATGCAAAAAGGAGCATCTGATCTCAAAAGGACTCATCCACAAAAACCCACTTGCGAACACATACAACACAAAATTCTCCTTACAACAGTGCACTTGGAATTCAGAAAGATTAAGGAACCACCTGATAAGCATCTGTTACAGCAACCATAGAAAGACAAAGGTGACAATAGACAGAAACCTGGAGACAGGAGAAATACGCGCAGACATTTGGAGAGGACTCCGAACATTCCATGAAAAACTCCTGAAGGGTCTAATTAGAACTAAGGAAAAGAAACTGCACAGACTGAGGCTAAGAATGAGATACCCTGCAGCAGCCAGCACAACCACAAATAATACAAACATTGACAGTCACCAACAGCAGGACTGCACTGCTAACATCTCAGACTATACACCAAATCAAGCAGAGTCCTCTGTATTATCAAAGGGTCTCACATTCTGCCCTACCAAGCCAATGGTCAAAATTGAGCTGTCCAGTGACCTGAAAGGGTTCTTCAGAAGACTGCGTCTTAAGGAGTTCTTCCATGACAGACACAACCAAGATCGTGCCAACACTGCAGGAGAGCCGCTGCACATGAGCACGGAGAAACAAAAATCCAACTGGATCCCACAAACTGGGTGCAACCCCAAACTGGACCGGTACATCAAAGCTTTAGATACAGCCAAAACCACCATCCTGGACAAAGTAAGGAAACAAACGTATAATCTGATACTGATCTTGAGGAGAGCCCTATAATCACTAAAGGCCAACTACAACATAACAATCAAACCTGCGGACAAGGGAGGAGCAGTGGTCATAATGAACACCACAGACTATCTGCGGGAACGCACAGACAACTCTCTGATGCATAGTATTACACCAAACTGCAGGAGGATCCAACAAAAAAATACATGAGAGAACTCAACAGGATCATTAAAACACTCCCGATCTACACAAGAGAACAAATTCTGCACCTGATACCAGCTAACCCAAAACCTGACACATTCTACATGCTCCCTAAAATTCACAAAGAGGATACCCCTGGGCTCCCTATTATCTCTGGATCTGGCACACTGAATGAGAATATTTCTGGCTGGGTGGAAGGCATTCTAAAACCACTTGTCAGGAACACACCCAGCTATATCCAGGACACCACCGACCTGCTTATCAAACGTAATACCATTGGTCCCCTCCCAACAGGAACACTATTAGCAATCATGGATGTAGACTCATATTACACTAACATTACCCACAATGATGGGATTTCAGCCTGCAGATACTTTGTGGGACAGCAGGAGCCACTCACAGAGACAGTGACTAACTGCACTGAATTTATTCTGACCCATAACTGCTTCACATTTGGAAATGACACTTACCTCCAGACAACTGTGACTGCTATGGGCACTCGGATGGCCCCACAGTATGCAATCTGTTCTGCACAACAAACAAACAAAAGATTCCTCCTTGAATGCACTCAGAAAGGCTAATAGGGTGATATGGTAAATATAGTTAAAAAACCTTTTAATCACATAAGAAAGTTAAAACATGTTTGTATAGAGGGGCATGGTGTGAACAGTCCAGGACCAGCCCCTTGTTAGCAGACCAACAGAATCTTCCGCAATTATAGGAAGATAGTGACAATACTCCACCTTAAAGTGGGCGTACTCGCTCAGAAAATCCCCTATATATAACTCCAGACTAGGAGGCCCATAACGCCTATGGAAATCCTATTGTCAATAAATCAATAGACCTGGGATGGTACAGGTTATTGAAGCTAAATCTGAAGGGGTGATTGACTAAAAGCCGACTGGTCAGATAATATAAATCTGTGTGATATCACTAGACCACTTAGAAGATGGGTATAAAATGACTCCAGAACAGGGTGAAGTCAACAAAAAATAAAACAAAAAATAAAGTGAGTACTTAACCACACATAGAATAATGTATGAATATACAATTAGTAATAAAATGCGTAGCTAGATGGTGTTAAAGCTCTGCAAAGGGCAAGCACAAAGTGTGCTCTTATGAATGCCCTGAGGCACGGTTCAAGGACCGTATCCAGTTATAGCTTCAATACCATGCTAATAATTTAGCGCAGAGATCACTAACATAGTCTCCTTACTTGAAACCAGTGAAAGACACAGGGCAAACAGGATCAATCTTGATTACTGATGAGTACATAGGGTGTTGAACACACTAAATGGTTAATAGTGTTGTGTCGCCGTACATGTAAGCATACATAGTACATGAGCAGCTAATGCTGTTCACAGTAAGTAAATAATACCCCAGACTCAGCCCCTTGTTCTTGGGGATTATACCATTGATCCTTATATACTGCACAGGTGCTATAGTAACAGAGTGGTGGCTATATGGGGAGGGAGGCAGAGTATATGCTGCAGTGTAATCCCAGTTCCCTAGACATGGGCATCCAGCAAGCTAGTTAAATATTATACTTAGCTCCTGGACGCTGTCTGTATTCATAGCCCCTTCACTGCTTCCCCGAGTGGAGGGGAAAGGAGGCAGGATGCCAAGGAAGAAGTGTCCCGGTTTCAAGGCAGCAGCTACAGCCGCGGAGGCACCATCTTGGGTGCGGTGACGTCACCACGTTCTGGTCACCTGACGCACGTTTCGCGCGTGATCGCGCTTTCTCAAAGGTTCTGCACAAAACTGGAAATTGACTTTCTTTCACCCTGTCACTTGAAACCCCTTACATACCTTCGCTACATCGATGACATCCTCCTGATTTGGACCTCTGGTGAACAGGACGTCCTACAGTTCCATGAGAACTTTAATACATTCCACCCGAACATCAACCTCAAACTCACCCATTCTCCAGACGAAGTATACTTCCTAGACACCACAATTACTATAAAGAACAACCAACTACAAACTTCTGTATACTGCAAACCTACAGACAGAGCCAGCTATTTGAGGGTCAACAGCTTCCGCCTGACAAACACTAAGCATGCAACCATCTACAGTCAATTCCTACGATACAACCAGATATGCTCTGACACAGCAGAAAGAGGCCAGCGGATTACATCCTTGAGATCAGATTTCATAAACCATGGATATAACCGCAGAATTGTAGACCAGCAAATCCACAAAGCCAGCAGAATACCAAGAAGTGATCTCCTTGAATACAGACTGAAAGAGACAAGCGACAGGGTACCTTTGGTGGTCACATATAACCCATACCTAGAAGCCCTACTCAAGATCTCCAAGGAACAACAACCCATTCTCCAGGAAGATACAAGACTGCAACAGGTCTTCCCTGAGACACCCTTATTATCATACAGACAACCTCATAATCTCAAGAAAATGTTGGTGTGGAGTAAAGTATTCAACAGTACAAATTAATGTGGGATGAGAGCATGCCTGGATGCAAGATGCAAAACCTGCGCAATTCTCCACACAGCGGGCAAAATACAAATACCGCACAGGAATCTGGAGTACAAAATCACAGGAAGGTTCACCTGTTCCTCCAGCAATGTACCTCATTACGTGCATGAAATGCCCAGGGGGCTGCTTCTACATAGGTGAGACGGGACAGGGGCTAAACAAGAGAATTAATCTGCATTGCCTCAGAATCACACGCGGAACAAGAGACAGTCCTGTTGGCAAACATTTCTCTGACTGGCCAAAAGATGAATGATCTGAAGGTAGCCATACTCAATGGTAATCTTAGAACATGGAAAGAGAGACGGTTGAATGAATACAAATGTATGCAACTGTATAGGACACTTAGCGATGGCCTAAATCGAGACCGAAGTTTTATGAGTCACTACTGACATGAGAGAACTCTCTTCTCATGAGTGCTAAAGGCCATGTCGATACATACTGCGCTATATGTATGCACACACAGCTGTCTCTTACACATACAAATACTCTATGTAATTCCATCTCTATATACTAATAGGGACCATTTAATATCTACACACACTTTTAGTAATGCTACAGCCTCTTACATTTTCACACCTACCCACAGCATTGATATACACTCTCACTCCACACACCTTTAATAAAGCACTGTATACACTGTGGTCTCTTTACAAATTTATATTTACATACATACAGTACAACACACACACACCTTTAGAGCACTAACATTCAAGGACTATTTAACACCTCAAGTCATAAATCGCGTACTACACAGGGGGGTGTTAGGTTTCAGTCACAGATAACATTCTTATATGCACTGTTTTTAAGTAAACCCTCACCTGCTTTATTCAATGTACCACTGCAGCTCGCACAAATAAAAGCATTTCGTTAGCCACAGAACGTTATCGTCTATTAATTTTTGATTATTAAAGCTCGGCTAACACGGTACCGATATCTCTACACATATATATGTATATATATATATATATATATATATATATATATATATATAGACACACAAGAATGTTCAGGGAACTCAATAGGAGAAAGAATAAGGAAAGCAACATATCTGGTCAGTTGTGGTGCAAGCAGTGCAACCAGGATCCAGCAGCAAAAATAGACAAAATCCTGATGTACAAAATCCGCAGCACTCACCAATTCAACTGCAAAAACAATTTAATGTAGAAACACAAGCATCAGGGGTAACAGCAGGGAAAAAGAAGAGACGTTTCAGACCACCCGGTCCTTTCTCAAGCTCCCTTAAGTTTCTACATTAAATTGTTTTTGCAGTTGAATTGGTGAGTGCTGCGG
>WSYH01019111.1:0-10435 GCA_036426205.1 Ascaphus truei
TCAGCCAGGCATGAACCCAGGCTGGGAAGGCAAACGCAACGGGGCTTGTCAGAGGTGAGGAGCGGCGCATTCCAGGTATCTGCCAGGTACAAACTGGTTATTTGCTCGAATAAAGTGTGTCGCAGCAGTATACGCCTAAGAATGCCTCTGTCAGATAATGCCCCAACACTCAACCCCAAAACTGATAATATCAGCTATGGGGCATGTATCTCCTGAAGTAGGGGGTCCCCGAGGCTGAAACCAAAGCGGTTCAGCTCTGGAGACCCCCTGCACATCTACACTAGTATTAAAACACACATAACAATAAACAATCATTCATTACCGTAGCGGCTATCTGCTATGGTAATGAAGCTGCATTAATGTAAATTTCAATAATAGTGTGCGGGAGCAGGGGGTCCCCAGAGCTGAACCGCATTGATTTCTGCCTCAGAGAACCCCTGCTTCCCGAGTTACAGGCCCCGCTATGGGGCATCGGGTGCCAGTGTCGCCACCATCTTTATAGCGTCCAAGACGCGACGTGGGCTCTATAAAGATGGCGGTGACACTGGCACCGATGCCCCAAACCGAGGCCTGTAACTCGGGAAGCAGGGGGTCCATGAGGCAGAAATCAATGCGGTTCAGCTCAGGGGACCCCCTGCTCTTACACACTATTAATAAAAATACATTAAAGCAGCTTCATTACCATAGCGGCTTCCGCTAAGGCAATGAAGGGGTTAAGGCACAATAGCATGTTTATTGGGGACAATTGCCCCCAATAAAAAACACACATCCCCCCCGCCCCCCAACACATACAGTACAGTAATGGGCAAAAATACTATTATCCACATATGGATAATAATGCATTTGCCCATTTTAAATACATATAAATTACAATAAATACAGTCAATATATATTACACTTACCTTTTACAGACACCCACGATGAAGGCCGTCTTCATCCCCATCTTCATCCTGCCCATGCCCCTCCGCTGCTGCAAAACATACACAAGAATAAAAACATCCAATGTTATGTCCCCTAACCCCTTAATCATCATAGCGGTTATTAACCGCTACAGTCATTAAGGGGTTAACCCATCCTCACCCACCACTCGGGAGGCCTACATACCCTCCCCCACTAACCCCCCACCCCGTGAGGCCTAACCACTCTCACCCACTACCCAGCCAGGAGGCCTACCCACATACCCTTGCGGCCAATACCCCCTTCCCCCACCCTAGTACCCACAATAAAAACAATACACAGCTCCAAAATAAACATCATTCTATTTATTAAATACATAACCCACCCCCTGTACCCCCCCATAAATACATGATTTATTCTTTTACATACAGGGTTCATACCCCAGGCCAGGTGGGCCTGACGGGTCACCTCACAGACCTACAGGTTACCAGCATCATGTTTCACACAGGGTCTGGAGGCCTGTTGGTGGATCCCGCCAGATGCCATGGCCCACCAAGTGGTCTCCGTGGGTCACCGTGGGCCACAATTGGGTCCCCACGGTAGGCCTGCGGATGTCTGGGGGCCCCGGGTCAGTCCCACAGGTGTCTGAGGGGCCTCGGGTGGTTCCCACCGGGGTCTGGGGACCCATGGGTGGTTCCTACGGGTCTGCGGTGCCCCCACAGATGTGTTGCCACCGGTTCTTCCCTGCAGGTGTCCCCCGCGGACCCTCCAGCCTGTTACCCGTAAGAAGCCCGAGGAGACCTCAGGTGGTCTCCAGAGGTCTCTCGCAGACCAAAAGGAACCAACCCTGTATGTAAAAAAAATAAACCGGGCCTATACATTAAATAAATACATCCCCCCCAACACATACAGTACAATAATGTGCAAAATAACTATTATCCAGATATGGATAATAGATTATTTGCCCATTATGAAACACATAAAACATGCATAAATCAAAACATGAATTTTTAATCTTAAAATCACCACATTGCATGTTACAATAAATCCAGCATCGATTGTAAATATAAACCAACAAACCAGCAGCTACACAAATGTATATGAAATGTCACACAATTGCATTGAGTGTGTACATGATGCAATTAATCTATGCAAAATATATGTAACAATAAAATACACTATGAACAATATCCCCTAACCACCAATGTCATCATGAAAATCAAATAGAAACTAAGCAACATCAATACAATTAGCATCAATCAATAAATCCATTTCCTAAAACAATTACAATACAATACAAATCAATTATACAATTCCCTATTCAATTCCTAAAGCTAAACCATTGCCAAAAGAATTCTAATTGAAAGTAACCACCATCATTCTAATCTAACTACCAGAAAGAAGCCATTAAAAATAACCTGTAACTAAATACTGTGACAAATGGCTTACTCCGGGGCTCCGCCGTCTGTCCGGGACTGTTAGAACACGGTCTTTTAGGGTAGGTTAAATGACGAGGCGTAATGTGCTGTTCCTTTAAACAGGCTATTGCCTGGTTTATTCAGTCCCAGGCACTGAGACTGCCACGGAATTCAAAATAACACATTAGCAAACAAAAACCCTGCTCGTCTGAGCACTAACTTAACTAAGGTTTTCCCTGACTCAGGGTTGGGCTGGCTTATCCAGTTCCAACACCAAAAATAAGGAACTTTGCAGTTTTAGACAAAAAGGAACAGAATGATTTAACCTGTTTGGTGAGAGGCATTTCCCCTCTCTGCTTCCAGCAGCCTTCCTGCCTCCAGGCTCTTGGGGAGAGGAGAGAGGAACCAGGAAATCAGCCTTAAATAACTGATCTCCAACTAGCAGGACCAGTGACAGAAATCAGGCAGCAGACAAACTCTAGTCTGGATCCCTCACCCCCTAGTTCCAGCACTTGTCAAACTGTGGGATGGAGTGCATGCATTCTGAGGCTGCACTTTCCAGCCTAAACAGGATAGAAACTGTTCAGTATCCTGGGAGCCCTATATATGGAATTTATCACCATATCCTGGTTTATGTCACATATCCTCCCCCCCAGCTCAGACCCCGAGGGATGAGCGACCATGGATATTAGGGAGTGCATCCTTGACAGCCCGTCAGCATTGCCATGTTTGTGCCCTGACCTGTGTTCCACAGAAAATTTAAAGAGTTGTAGGCTTAGGAACCACCTGGTCACTCTAGCATTCTTCTCTCTGTTTTGACACATCCAGGAAGGGGTGCATGATCTGTGACCAACCGGAATTTTCTCCACAACAGATAGTATTTGAGCGTCTCAACAGCCCACTTTATTGCGAGACATTCTTTCTCAACTATGGAGTAATTTTTCTCCTGGGGATTTAGTTTCCTACTTAAATAAAGAATGGGGTGCTCCTCACCTTGAGACTCCTGGGAGAGTACAGCCCCCAGCCCTACCTCAGATGCGTCGGTTTGGACTAAAAACTCTTTAGAGAAGTCAGGTGTGACCAACACTGGTTGGGCACAGAGAGCTTCTTTCAGGCTTCTAAAGGCCTGTTTGGTTTCGGGGGACCACTTTACCATTAGCGGCCCTCTTGCTTTTGTGAGGTCGGTAAGTGGGGTTGCCTTAGTTGCAAAATTGGGAATAAACCTTCTATAGTAACCAATTAATCCCAAAAAGGTCCTTACTTGTTTTTTTGTAACTGGCCTTGGCCAATTTTGTATCGCCTCTACTGTGAGTGTTTGGGGTTTGAGTAAACCTCTGCCAATAGAATACCCCAGATACTTGGCCTCCTCCAGACCAATAGTGCATTTAGCGGGGTTAGCAGTTAGTCCAGCAAACCGAACTGCGTCAAGCACATCTTGGACCTTTGGAAGGTGGGATTGCCAATCTTTACTATGGATTACCACATCATCTAGGTAGACAGCAGTACACCGAGCATGTGGTTTTAAAATTTTATCCATCATTCTTTGGAATGTGGCGGGAGCTCCATGTAAGCCAAAAGGCAGCACCTTATACTGAAAGAGGCCGTCTGGGGTTGAGAAGGCTGTCTTTTCTTTTGCCCTTTCTGTGAGGGGAACCTGCCAGTACCCTTTTGTTAGGTCTAGGGTCGTGAGATATCGGGCTTTGCCCAGTCTCTCTACCAGTTCATCAACCCTGGGCATAGGATAAGTATCAAATTTTGACACAGCGTTTAGATTACGGTAGTCATTGCAAAACCTTGTTGTACCATCTGGTTTTGGGACTAAAACTATAGGGCTGTTCCACCCACTTTGAGATTCCTCAATTACGCCTAGTTTTAGCATTTTTTTAACCTCTAAACTTATAGCCTCTCTTTTGGCCTCTGGGATTCGGTACGGTTTAAGGTTAACTCGGACCCCCAGTTCAGAGACTAGGTCATGTTCAATTACGCTAGTTCTACCTGGCTGTGTAGAGAAGACTTCTTTGTTTCTTCTCACTAAATTCTGGACCTCTCGTTTCTGATGAACGGACAGGGTTTCAGCTATGCTAACCTCTGGGTCAGTTTATCGATTCTCTGATGGACTTGGGGGTACTAGGGTTAACAAGACCTCTCTATCTTTCCAGGGCTTAAGTAGGTTTACATGGTTAATTTGCTCAGGTTTCCTCCTACCTGGCTGTCTCACATTGTAATTTACTTCTCCCACTCTTTCCAAGACCTCATTTGGCCCATGCCACTTAGCAAGGAATTTACTCTTTACGGTGGGAACCAGATCTAGCACCCTATCGCCTGGAATAAAAATTCTGACCCTAGCACCCTTTTTATACGTATTCATCTGTGCCTCTTGAGGTTTTTCCATGTGTTCCCTCACTATAGGTAGGACTGCAGCTATGCGGTCCTGCATCTGGGCAACATGCTCTATTACACTTCTGTATGGGGTAACATCATGTTCCCCAGTCTCTTTGGCTATATCCAGTAAGCCCCTTGGGTGTCGGCCATACAATAGTTCAAATGGGGAGAAGCCTGTGGATGATTGGGGAACCTCCCTAATGGCAAATAACAGGTATGGTAACAAACAATCCCAGTTTTTCCCATCCTTATCGACCGCCTGGCGTAACATGCTCTTTAAGGTTTTATTGAACCGTTCCACTAAACCATCTGTTTGTGGATGATAGACTGAGGTTCTGAGATGCTTGATTTTTAGGAGTTTACATAAATCTTTTGTTACTTGGGACATAAATGGTGTTACCTGGTCAGTTAAGATCTCTTTAGGAATTCTGACCCTGATTAACAGAACTATTAACTCTTCTGCTATGTTTTTAGCAGAGGTGCTACGTAGGGGAACTGCCTCCGGATATCGGGTGGCATAATCTACTATTACCAATATATGCTGATGTCCCCTAGCAGACTTTATTAGGGGTCCTACTAGATCCATAGCAATCCATTCAAATGGTACATCTATAATGGGAAGGGTACCAATGGGCTACGATACGCTTTGAACGGGGCGTTGATCTGACATTCTGGGCATGAGGAGCAATAATTTGTAATTTCTGCCAGAACCCCAGGCCAATAGAAGCTTCGGAGAACCTTTTCTTTTGTCTTTTCCACCCCTAGGTGTCCCCCCAATGGGTGACTATGTGCGAGGTGTAATACTACATTACGGAATGTCCGTGGTACCAACAATTGTTTAGTTATAATTGATTTCCTTTTATCAACCCGATATACTAGGTCATTCTCTACCTCGAAGTAGGGGTAGGCAAGTGACCTATCTGGTTGGCCCGGAGTACTATTCTGGTCCCGTATATTCCCCCTTGCTTCCGCTAATGTGGGGTCTTCCCACTGGGCCTTCTTAAAAACCCCAGGACTGACCTCTAGGTCAGCGAAGGTCTTATCCTGTTCTGGGGTGGTAAGTGCCTGTTCAACATCTTGTTTTGGGGTATTCCCTACCAAGGTGGCCATGGGAAAGGGGATTTTACAGCACTCTTCCTCTTTCCCCTTTTATTTTGGGCTCTCGTCAACCTCCATTTCTGAAAAAGGGAAAGGATTTGTTTCTTCTATTACATCTTTATGGTCCGCTATTGAACTCTGGGCCCTATTCTGAGAGGAGGACCACATTTTTAGAAAATGGGGAAATTCGGTCCGTATTAACACATCATGTGCCAATTTGGGTACTATACCCACTTTGAAATCTAAAGAACCAAACTCTGTTTCAATAAGAACATCAACAGTGGAATATTCATGATTATCCCCATGTATACAACAAATTGCCACTCTTTGTGAACTGTTTACCTGGTTTTTCCCAATGGGCAACAGGTATTCGGACACTAGTGTAACCATACTCCCAGAGTCAAGTAGTGCCCGAACCCTCTTACCATTTACCTTTACAAATACCCATAGATGGTTATTCAAGGGGTCCTCTGGGCTAGGGCCCATACATTGAGACCACAACGAATAAGGTTCAATGCTGTTGCATTGCATTGGTTCAGTATTTAGTGGGCAGACTTTCGCGGTGTGGCCCCTCTCATAACAATTTACACATTTAGGTACATAGTCTGTGTCCCACTTAGAGCCATTTTTCAGGTCCCCACGTTGGCTGTTGCCCTTAGTATGCGAGTCACTGTTGCTGGTGCTGTGTGAAGGCGGTCATCGCTCTTCAGCCCCCTTAACCCTGGTACCCTTTTACCATCTCGTGAAGAGTCCTGGAACCTTGGGTAGTGGGGATGCTCCATGACTGTGGGTTGCAGGTACTCTTCTGCTGCATTGTACCTTTCTATGAGGGCCACCAGCTGGTCTGCATTGTGGGGGTCACTCTGACTGACCCAACGGCGGTGGGCAGAGGGAAGTTTCCTCAAGAACTGGTCCATGACCAACCGTTCCACGATGTGGCTTGCTGAGTTGATCTCGGGTTTCAGCCACTTCCGAGCGAGGTGTATGAGGTCATACATCTGGGATCGGGTGGCTTCATCCAACGTGAAGGACCATGCGTGGAACCTTGGGGCACGAATGGCTGTGGCCACGCCGAGGCGGGCGAGGATCTCGAAATTCAATTTTGCATAGATGTTAGTTTCGGCTGGCTCTAGATCAAAGTAAGCCTTCTGGGTTTCGCCGCTTATGAAGGGTGCGATTAGACTGGCCCACTCAGCTTCTGGCCAACCCTCTCTCTGTGCTGTGCGTTCAAAAGTGAGAAGATAGGTTTCAACATCATCCGAGGGCTAACCCCTTAATGACTATAGCGGTTAATAACCACTATGGTGATTAATGGGTTAGGGGACATTACATTGGCTGTTTTTATTCTTGTGAATGTTTTGCAGCATCGGAGGGGGCATGGGCAGGATGAAGATGAGGATGAAGATGACCTTCATCGTGGGTGCCTGTAAAAGGTAAGTGTAATATGTTTTTACTGTATTTATTGAAAGTTATATGTATTTAAAATGGGCAAATGCATTATTATCCATATGTGGATAATAGTAATTTTGCCCATTACTGTATTGTATGTGTTAGGGTGGTGTATTTAGTTATAAATATTGTTTATTATTTTTGGAGGTGCAACATTGGTACCGCAGGCCCGTGGGTACCCCGGGACTCCCGGGCCATGGATGGCCATGGGGACCCCCGGACTCCCGCGGGGACCCCCGCACTCTTGCGGGGACCCCCACTTGGTGAGCCAATGATCCCCACCCCCGGACCCCCACGGGGTCAGCCGGGGACACCCGTGCATTCAAAAGTGAGAATATAGGTTTCAACATCATCCGAGCGCCCCATCTTCTGAAGGTAGTGGCTTGCCCTGGTCATTTTCAGGACTGGAGTCCCAGTGGAGTCTTAATGATAGCCTCTCTCAGGATCTCGAGTTCTTGCTGTAAGCCCTGGGCGAACCGTTGTTGCTCCTCTCTCAGCAAGCGGTTTGTCTCTTGCTGGGCCGCATTCGCCTCATGCAGGGCTGCATTCGTCTGTTGCTGGTTTGCATTAGTCTCTTGCTGGGCTATTAACAGCTGTTGCTGGGTTGCATTCACCTTTTGCAGGGCTGCATTCATCTGTTGCTGGTTTTCATTCGCGTCTTTCTGGGCAGTGACATTGCGTACCAGCGCACTCACCACGTCTTCCATCTTGTTTGGAGAGAAAACCCCCCCCCTTTTTTTTTTTTTTTTAAAGTCCTTAACCCGCAGACCTTTTAGTGTTCTTCCCGCATCCTCCACCATATGTGACAAACGGCTTACTCTGGGGCTCCGCCGTCTGTCCGGGACTGTTAGAACACGGTCTTTTAGGGTAGGTTAAATGACGAGGCGTAACGTGCTGTTCCTTTAAACAGGCTATTGCCTGGTTTATTCAGTCCCAGGCACTGAGACTGCCACAGAATTCAAAATAACACATAAGCAAACAAAAAGCCTGCTCGTCTGAGCACTAACTTAACTAAGGTTTTCCCTGACTCAGGGTTGGACTGGCTTATCCAGTTCCAACAACAAAAATAAGGAACTTTGCAGTTTTAGACAAAAAGGAACCGAATGATTTAACCTGTTTGGTGAGAGGCGTTTCCCCTCTCTGCTTCCAGCAGCCTTCCTGCCTCCAGGCTCTTGGGGAGAGGGGAGAGGAACCAGGAAATCAGCCTTAAATACCTGATCTCCAACCAGCAGGACAGGTGACAGAAATCAGGCAGCAGACAAACTCTGGTCTGGATCCCTCACCCCCCAGTTCCAGCACTTGCCAAACTGTGGGATGGAGTGCATGCATTCTGAGGCTGCACTTTCCAGCCTAAACAGGATATAAACTGTTCAGTATCCTGGGAGCCCAATATATGGAATTTATCACCATACCCAGGTTTCTTTCACAATACAAATAACATTATTCACACCAAAGACAAAATAAAGCTGATAAATACATTAGCCATACATGAAAGAACATAAACATTAGCAAAACAATCAATTATTATCCCTGTATGTCTATCCATATAGAAAGATATACATAACATACAGGGGCAATAATAGAGCATAAAAAACAATGCATTTACATACAAAACCACCCAGTCCCTCTTTGGTATTCGAAACCGGCCACACTGATTCTCAAAATCATTAAGAAATGAGTCCAGGTCATCCGTGCCATCGATGAATTTTCTGAAGCTATGTTGGTCCGGCCGGGAAAGCTGTTGTTCCCCATTTACAAGGTGGGAGTGAGAGGCCATTTCAAGTGCTATCATGAGGAGCTGTACCTTCTGTTCATAGCTGACCCCCTCTCCCCAGGTCGCGAGCAGTGCGCCGAGTCAAGAGGTAGCAAATCCAACGGCCACAGCCGCTAAACCATCCGCACCCCCTGGATCCAAGCCACACACAACTGGGTGTCGTCATCACCCTCCCCCTGTCCTTGCAGCCCCAGACTTGGAGGGACCTTCTGCACCCCAGGCTGAGTACCGTCCGCTGACACAGCTGCTAATAGGGCCGGTCTGCCCTCATACTCTTTTAAGTCCTCCTCCAGCTGACTCTTGGAACGACCGTCTGTCGTTAAGCCATATCCCATACATCTCTCCACGACTTGCTCTCGGTTCCATGAATGGAACCTCCCTGAGCGTTGACTCATAGTGCCCCCGGGGTATGGGTCAAGAGACCAGTGAATTATCTCGTGCTTCTTTGGAAGTGTGTGTAAATTGCAACTTGTCTGAGGAGCTCGCAAGCCACAAGGTCCTACCTATATTACAGAGCCCCGCAGGAAACTGCAATATACTAATGGGACGGCCATTATTCGAACATATAACGCGGTGTGTAAATCGGAATACCCATTCGATGGCGCACAATTTATTTGAATCGTGCCGACTTAAACAAGCGGCTTGTTTATCGTTTTGTCCGGGTCAGAAAAGGGCATTTTAGCGTTGTCTGCAATACCGTCGAGAAACTCAAGTGGGCGATCGCGAGTTGTTGTCATAAAAATCCAATAGCAATTCAATATCTGTATTACTGGTATACACAGAGCAGCGTGTGTATTGTATCTGTATTATACACAGAGCAGTGTGAAAAGCATAGACGTGTGCACAGTATCACATTTCTGCTCATTAAACATTATGACCTTTTGAAAATATTTATTTGAACTGATAATCTCTCGCCCCTACACACACACAAGGCTCAAGGATTTCAACTTCTTATCTACAGTACACCTCTCCCACACCATTCATTTGTAATGGATGGCTTTCTGGCTTGAATCTTCCCGAGTGTGGCCTTATAGTACATTCCTGCGCATGCATATACTGTATGACTTCCCAGAAGAAGTTCAAGTTTAAAAAAAAAGTTTTTTGTTTTTGTTGTTACAGTATTTATTTTTCTTTTCTCGACATGGGCTTGCATAGCAATTATGGATATTATCAGAATCAAACAGTACTGTTGCTTTTTAATTCCACACTAGTCATGTACGTTCTTTCTGAGGGTGGGTGGCATACTGTAGTATTGTGATTTTTATTTGGGGGTGTGGGGATAAAAACATTATGATGACCCGTTGAGAATATTTTTTTGAACTACAGTACAGGTAATCATTCATTCAGCTCGCACCCCCTCCCCCTCCCCACACACACACAAGGCTCAAGGATTTAAACTTCTTATCAACACCTCTGA
>WSYH01019114.1:0-10434 GCA_036426205.1 Ascaphus truei
GTCACGTGATCGGGACATTTAAATGCAGAGGGATACCGGCACCTCATAAAGGGGCCTATATCTCGGGAAGCAGGGGGTCCCCGGACCTGAAACCAATGCGGTTCAGCTCCGGAGACCCCCTGCACATGTACACTATGAATAAAATTGTATTTAAAATAATTTTTAATGTGCCGATGTTTGCGCAGAGAGAGCGGCGGATCTCTCTCTGCTGCAGACACATCTCGGCAGGGGACGGCTTCTCGGCAGCTTCTCGGCAGCTTCTCGGCAGCTTCTCGCCAGGCGGCCTGTCTCGCCACCAGTTACTCGCCATTTTTTCTAATGGTGGTGGCGCATTCATTCGCCAGGGATTGGGCCCTTCCTGCATACAGCGAGGGCAACACGCCAAAAACATTGCGAATTCAAACCCCTGGTGAATGCAATTTTCCGCTGCTTAGTGCATAGACCCCTTGGTGTTAAAAAGCACCAATAAAGAATGTCATTACTAAAAAAGGAAAGATATAACAAAGCCAATACTGCAAATAACT
The DNA here is from genome assembly GCA_036426205.1 of Ascaphus truei. Classification (NCBI taxonomy): domain Eukaryota; kingdom Metazoa; phylum Chordata; class Amphibia; order Anura; family Ascaphidae; genus Ascaphus; species Ascaphus truei. The sequence goes on from WSYH01019114.1 coordinate 525, forward strand.
CGCAATAAATATGGTGTAAAAATACAAACACTAAATGATATCCTATACAGCCTTGCAGAGGGCAAAACACAGTACAGTACTTTGGAACAAAAATTAGATTAGAGAAAGCAAGTCAGGTCATTGAGGTCACTTGCTTGTAGACTTTTTAACGTGAAGATCAAACAGGCCTCACAATGTAAAAGTAATCTGTCAATATCACCTTGGCCTAATGGGGAGATCTGTTCAATGCCCATGAAACCATGGATGAAACATTGTTCCTGTATTCTTTACTTGATGTTACTACGGTGTTCAATGAAACGTGTTTGGAGTTGTTGTGTCGTAAATATAGCCACAGGGACATTGTAATACATGTATCAGATGGGAGGTTTCACATGTAATTCTTTGTTGAATTTGTAATTTGCTACCATCAATAGTGTGATGAAAAGTATCACCTACAATTAGTGAGTTACACCCTTTACATTTAAAACAACCTAGTTTCTTGTGGCTTAAAAATGTACAACTTCATATTTCTCTTGCTGATCTGCCTTTATTAATGTCACGCATATTTCTGCCTCTCCTGTATGCAAACATGGGTTTAGCAGTGCACAAGGGGCCTAATATGGAATCAGCTGCAGAATGGGTGAATATTTCAATCATTTATGTTCAAGATTTTTTTTAGCTGTAGGCAAATCTAATGCAAAAAGAAAGCGATTAGGAGTAGCCTTGTTTATACCTTTGTATGTACTGTATATGCCCTGGACATGCAGCTATAAATATCAATTAGATTGTAAGCTCTTCGGAGCAGAGACTCCCTTTCCGAAATGTTACTTTTATGTCTGAAGCATTTATTCCCATGATCTGTTATTTGTATTATTTGTTATTTATATGATTGTCATGCGTGTTACTACTGTGAAGCACTATGTACATGTAGCCCATCAACCCCTCACCCCCAACCTCATATCAGGTACCCTCGTATGTTTCATGGTCTGGCTACCTGTCTGTATGTGGTGCGTACCTGCTGGCAACAGGAGGGCCTGAGTCTCCCGAGATGACATGGGGGACAACAGGACAGGTCTCTGGGGTGGATGCCTTCGTTCTCCTCAATGGTGCAGCGCCTCCATCTGTAGTAGGCCCCAGGGATACGGGGTGGAATCCCTACTGCAGAATCCCCTCCCAGGGATGAGAGATTCCAATCTCACACTCTGTCTCTTTAAGTAAAACTCTTTATTGCTTCACAGCAGCAGTAGCAGCAGTAGCAGCAGTAAATCAGGAACAGACAGTATACAGCCAGCCAGCTGTACTCCTTCAGGATGTTCCTGCCTCCACTCTGGGCCTCAGGGGCATCCAGAGTGAGGCTAGCTCTTCCCTCACCCCCTAAGCAGGGTGAGAGGTATTTGGTCCACCTATCTATCTATCAGCTCTACTCATCAGGCTCTAACCTTCTGTCTCACTCTAAAAATATACACGCTAACATGAAGTGCACCTCTTTATGGTTTCAGCAGGCACCGCTCCTGTGTCTCATGATTGACCTACCTTCACCATTTCAGGGCTGGTGCTTGAGGTGGGTGAAAACCCATGATAACTCCTGGCAACCCTGCCCTTAAGAGGGATTACTGCGCAGGGGGAGAATAGAAATATAGCCCATAATCTTACCAGGGCTACACTCTCCCTCAGGTGGAATCCAATGGTCCCCACTTGGACCTAATATGCTGGGCCATTCTGCAGGTGAACAACCTGTGAAAACACAACAATGAAATTAATCCATTGCATCCCAGACTGTAACAACCAGATGGTGACTTACAGCGGGAAACTCCCAACATGGAGAACCCATAACTCAGTAATAATGGCGGGGATCAGGCTTCCTTATTTCCCATCCATTATGATCCACAACCCTAACAAAGAAGGGTTGAAGAGGCTCATTCTCCAGCCTGTACACTATCTTGTGTTTGTATATGTTCCTGCCTGTACTCCAAACTCTCATCAAGGAACAGATCTTGTTTTCCTTCAGATAAGCAGAGTTACCACACTTAATGCGTAGGTACTCAATGACGGCATCTCTGAGCCAGGTGTCTCTCTGATCCTCTATCTCCTGCATGATTGGCTCTTGTACGTACGGGAACTCATACCCATGAGACTGTCTGTATCTCGCCACTATGACTCTATCTGCTCTGCTTAACTTGGTAAGTTTCCGGTTCCCAGTCTTTCCTGGCAGTACCCAGTACTTAGGCTCCTCAGGCGCAATGTCATCATATAAGATGGATGAACCTTTGGGTGTACCTATTTTCTGCAAAATCTCTCTCCATCTATTGTCTAGTTCTTCAGCAACCTCCTGCCTGGAGTATGTGCCTACATCCCACCAGTGATCTACTATATCGTTCTTTATTAGCACAAACCTTGTACGGTCCATACCTTCATCATACCCTGTGAATAACGGTGCCCACCACTTGTCTCAGTGCTCATATGAGGATGACACACTCATACATTCCTCTGTATAAGCTCTTGAGGACACACAGATGTCTCTGTCTCAGTAGAGTGCGCCGCCAATCAGTAGAAAACATGGGCATCTTACTCGGCTTACTCCCACTAGGACCCGGTGGCATAGAACGTGACAGGGCATGGGCAGTGGCGCTAGGGGCGGTGACCATAGGATCGCCATAGTTCATTACAGTGTTTCTTAGTCGGGCGAAGCCATGACCAGTAGGTGCTCTCTTACTGTCTCTGGCTGGAGCATGCCCGGCTCCTCGCTTAGCCACTTGTGTCTTGAACTTCTCAAACTCCTCCTCCAGACTGGCTCTCTTCAACGAGGCGATTAAGGCTTCTGGGCCTCGGCTCCATGTCGACCCGGAAGTGACGTTATCATGGGTCGTCGCGGAGTCTCCATCCGCCTCTTGGTCCCGCACCGGAAGTGCGTCACTCACCAGAAGAGGCGGCGGTGGACCGTCGGGGTCATGGACGGGCAGGTAGGCCTCCAGCCTCTCTCTCTCCACATGTTCCTCCTTCACCTGGCGGAAGTAAGGGGGTGGTGGAGTCATCTTACTGCTCCGCTGCCTTGCGATGTTCTGCGGTTCCTCCGGAGCCGTTTCGGGTCCCATCTTCGCCACACTGGGAGTCGCCACGGCCGTGGGACTTCTACGTGGTTCAGGCCGCATCAGAGCTCGCCGTCGGGGGGTCTCCAGAATCACCTGCTCCGTCTCTCGGGTAAGTGAATTCTGTCTTTCAAAGCTGGGGTGGTCCGCCGGCCTGCGCATCACCACCGATGACAGGCTGGCTCTCTCATCGTCCGACTAGGACGGCAATGGCACCTCTACTGGGGAGCCACATCTGGTCCTTGCTGCACCGCCAGTGGTTATAGGTACAAAACGGGCCCGCTCCGGTACATCCTCTGCGGTTGCTCTCTTCTTCGTCGGAGCACATCTTAGTGGCTGGGCCTGGATCCCTACCGCAGGGGTGATATATGGGACCAGGGCAGTCTTTGCATCTGCCTCCTCCACTTCGATCAGCGTCGCTGGAGAGGCCCCTCGCGGGGTCACAATAGTAGGATATGGCTCGGTAGGCCAGAGGTCGAAAATGCCACACTATCGGCACAGTGCTGTAGTACTTGGGGCCGGTCCAGGTAACCGGCATTGAATGCACAGGTACCGTAGATACTCACGGCCATCACCAATCTAGCTACCAGAGTCTCTGCTCAAGCTTCTCTCACCTATTAAAGATAATGTATAATCTTATAGACATCCAGAAATACATCACACATCTTACATAAACATTTCTAATCAGTTCCCTCTCACCAGGGTGCACATTCTGACTTTAATAACTTTCCTGTGATCCCGATAGGACAAGTCATGGAAACTTATCTTATCCATTGAGCATTTCCGTTTTGCTTTCACACACAGTAGCATGACAACAATGCCTATCTGGCTCTTCAGTAACGACTGGAATGCAGCAGGGTAGAAATATGGTTGCTATTGGGGTACACCATAAATGTTGCTTGGATGCATTGCAATATGGGTATGTCATCAATGGTGCTAAGGTGCATTGCAACTGGGTTATGCCATAAATGTTTCTAGGGTAAATCGCTAATTAGGTGCGCTGTCCATGTGCGGAAAGGCCATCTCCAGTGCAGCTTTCAACAGTCCCAAACAGGTAAACTTATAACTAAGGTGTCTGACCCCACTATGAATCGGAGTAATCCATGAGACACTTTTGAGGGAAATCCCAAACACTAGCTTTTATAACATTATCACAAAGCAGGTCCATATCCTGGGGCCTACTCACCGAGTTAGAGCACAACATAGAGAGTAAGCCTTAGGCTAAGGCCCCGCTCCCTCAGTCAGCGCGCCCGCACTGCAGACAGGCGGGGCACTGACAGACACAGACCGCGATATGCGGTCTGTAGGGAGCTGGAGTGGGAGGGAGGCGGGAGTGGGAGGGAGGGTGGCGGGAGTGGGAGGGAGGGGGGCGGGATCTGGTCGTGGTGCCATCCACCCCCCCACACACATACACATACATACACACACACACACATATATACATATACACATATACACATACACACACATACATACACACACACTCATACATACACACTCACACACTTTAACCCGCAGCTCCTTCCCTGCTCCCCGCCAAAGGCACCTCCCATCTAGCTCCTTCCCTCCCCTCCTCCCCATTAGCTGACTCGCGTACCACGTGACGCGTCAGCGCCAAAATTCACAAGATTCTTGCAGCATCGGCTGGCTGACGCGTCACAGTACATAGTCAGCCCTGCCGGAAGGAGGCAGCGGGGGCAGGGACCATTCGGACAGGGGTCTGGTGGTTCGTGGTACAGCCTTAACTGTAACTCCAGCCTTGGCCTCTTTTAAACCCTTACTGAGTCCCTTTTAGTCAGTTGCCTGTTCTCCTGTTGCAGTGCCTTTCCATGCTGGCTCTTTTAGGTTCCTCAGGACCCTCATGTCTCTTACATCTTCTCTCTGATAATCTTCCAAGGCTGCCTTTCCCACAAGGAGAAAACAAAGAGACAGATTAACCATATGACCTGCGTTTCAAGGGTTGAAGACCTGTCACACTACCCTGTACTGCAGTGCCTTGCTGTTTGCTTCTGTCCCTCTGTAATGACACTGTGAAGACTAGCAGCTTACCAGTAACTGTCTCTTCCTGATGACAAGTTGTTACCCTGAAGCCTGTTACGTTGCAATGAATCACAACACTCACAAGAAATCCAAGATCTGTTAATTATTCTCCTTTAATTACCTTTCCAGAAGTATTTATAATATAATTGTGCTGCCTTAGGAACAGTGACTTTCCCTACGCCATGTGGGACATTGGAATTCTAATCAGCATCCCTGCTTTATAGATAATGATGTTTCTGGTAAGTCACCCCTTATCTAAAATAATATAATGAAATAAAATGTAATAAGAAAAAAATGCAAGAAAAAATCAATGACTTCAGGTTAGCTTCAGAGTATTTTTGGGAAACCACTTTGAAAGTAATTTTAATAATATCTGCAAAATTGTATTTCAGCATTAGTTCTTTCAAATGAATAAGATCATTTCTGTCTGACAAATGAACATGTTGATACTGGAAAAGCAAAGGAAATTTGGCAAGTAATGGAAACTGCACATTGGTAGAGGCATTGACTCTTGTTTTTGGAATGCATGAAATCTCTATAAAGCTGTTATCATTGGTGTGCCACTGATTTATTGAGTAAGCTATGACAGACGCTTTCATAATACTTCTCTTTCTACGCCTATATTTATGTATATTTACATATTTAACTGCCAGAAAAAATACGCACAAGCACAAATCGCTCATAGGGCATTATTCTCGTCGCTCTGAAGTATGACAAACCGCTTCTAAAGTGCACTTTATAAGTGGATTGGCATGCTTTGCTATTCTGTAAACCCTAATCGCATGTCCAAACCATGTCTAAGCAGTTTTTTAAAAGCGATTTCACTCCGGCCCTTACAATCCAATCGGTCTGTCAAAAAGCCTCAAACCCGCTTTTTGCCTCGCAGCTACATTATGCAAACCACTTCTAAAAACTCAATTATTTTGTAACACCACCGAAAGAAAGAGTGGTGAGATTGGTAATGCAAGTTACATCCAGAGCCCGAAATATGGCCTTGGCTGAGAAAGCAAAACCCATAATAAATCGGACGGGGGTTTGAGTTAGCACCACCTCAGGTCATTCCGCTTCTAAAGTAAGTGCAATCCATACGTTTTGGCTGTTAAACCGGGCGGTTTGTCACTTTTTGTAGAAGCGGTTTAGAAGAAGAGATTTGTAATAGAGAATACTGCTTTTTTTTACATTTAATTCCGCTTCTTGTGAACAGGCCAAACCATGCGGTTTGGCAATGACAACTTTGCAGCTCCTATAATAAGCACCATAGGGGGCTATGCACTAAGCTCCGTTAAGTCACTTTTAGAGCGCAAAGTGCTCTTCGATCGTGATTTTTGGCTCAACCCGATGCACTAAGCAACGCAAACAGGCACTTTGCGCTCTAAAAGTGACTTTTTGCAGGAATTTTTTCTAAGTCCAACTTTGCTCGATCGCAGCCCTGTTTGCGTGAAATTCTGCCCTTAAGCGGGATGCACTAAGCAACGCAACCTTAGCAAACGCGAAAGTTGCGTTGATCAGAACACGTCAGGTCAGAGTGGACACAAAGAAATCTGTACTTAGAAAAAATACTGTTTTTTTTTTTGCATGCACAAAACCCATACAGCAGGCCGGCGGGTGTCCTCGGCTGACCCCGCGGGGGTCCCAGAGGGAGCACGGGGGTCGCACGGGTGTCCCCGGCTGACCCCACGGGGGTCCGTAGGTTGGGGTACCCAGCTGACCCCGCGAGGGTCCCTGAGGGAGCCCGGGGGTCGCGCGGGTAACCCCGCGGGTGTCCCGGGTGTGTTGGGGGGTCCGTGACTGTTCGTGGTTCCCCGTTTGCATGCGTGACCAATCGTGTGCCAGACCCAATGACAAGTAACCATACCAATTAATACAAACACATAACACATACAGTACAGTATTGTAGTGTGATAAAATAATATTATCCACATATGCATAATTCTGTCTTTCACTGTTTAACATACATTCAGATGGAGAAAGAAACAACATTTACTCTGAGGGGTACATGGGTGGTCCTGCAAGCTGTCTGGGGGTCCACGGATGTTGGCGTGAATATATCTGTATCCCATGGACATGATAGTCAACAATTTACATTAAAGGTCACCACATGTTTCCTTGTATTTGTATATCAATGTAATTACATGTATCTTGTAAACTTTATAGTGTTCCATCAAACGTTAGCAGGTGGTTAATTTAAAGGGCAATACTCCCGTCATCACCAAACAAACATATTGCCAATAATCCACCCTTCTGACACAGCTTTACAGTAACAAACATTATTTATAGAGATGTACTGTACTACGTTCATGACTCAACATGTTTGTGAGAAATGTAATAATAGAGTTATTATTTTGTGTCAATTAGTAATATTGTGTCGCAGCATCGCTTACATTGTTTATTTTTGAATGGTGCGTAATTTATGATGACATCACATTTCATTATGTGTGTAACACATCGAAATCACATTACAATGAATTGTACAATTAGTAAAATTAATATGTTCACAATACTAACCAACACACGTGTCATCATTTATAATCATTTCACTAATTAGTCTGCCTATTTAAAGGATAGAAGAAGGCACTTACGACATGGAACCGCCACCAGATTGCGCTTTTCTGATTTTTTGTGGGAGGAGGGAGATTATGAGAGAGAGGAGAGAGAGGAGAGAGAGGGGAGAGAGGGGAGAGAGGGAAGCGAGGGAGATCCGTGTTGTGAGACATATAGCCCCCCGCAATTTTAGACAAAGAACCTCCCTAGAGGGCTTGACGGAGGAAGAAATTATCAGGCGTTACAGATTGAGCTCAGCGGCTATCTTGGAACTGTATGAAGTTTTAAGAGAAGATTTAGAGCACAACAGACAGGAATCATGCAGTGCCTGGCCTTGTTAAAATGCTGAGCTCCTTACATTTTCTTGCTTCGGGCTCATTTCAGACAACTGTGGGCATAGTAGGCGGGGTCTCGCAGTCGGCATTCTCGCGGAAATTTAGCCAGTTTCTATGTGCACTGACTCGACGCGCTAGTGATTATATACATTTCCCTAGTAAGCAAACAGAGTGGCAGGCACTGAAGACTGCATTTTATAATGTAGCTGGGCTACCCAATTTGATGGGTGCTATAGATTGCACACATGTTGCGCTGACCCCACTACGTGAAGAGGAGAGGGATTTTTGGAACAGGAAAAATTACCACTCGCTCAATGTGCAGGTCGTATGTGACGCATACATGAAAATTCTGAGTGTGGTAGCTCACTTCCCAGGTGCCTGCCACGATTCACATATTTTAAAAAACTCGTTAGTGTTTCGCAAATTAGAAGCGGGGGAATTCGAGGAAGGTTGGCTATTGGGTCAGTCAATGTTACATAAGCTGCACTTACAACTACATTTAATGTCCAGATTAATGTTTCATTGTGTGTTGCTAAGATTCTAATTAACATCAAATCATTCATTTTTGTAAACTTCTATATGTAATCCATGTCATGCATCGTAATGGTAGATCAGGATTTCATTGTTAGGGCATGTGTTCTATATTATTCACTGTCATGTATTATGAAAAGGCAATACACAATGTTTGGAATTTACTTACATCTTTTAACCTTTATGTCATTTGACTCTCTTATAGGCGACTCAGGATATGGTAGCCACCCTTGGCTTCTGACCCCACTGGGTAATACTCAAACCCCTACAGAGGAACGATATAATGCCGCACACATATCCACACGCTCGGTGATCGAGAGGACATTTGGAGTGTTGAAAAGTCGTTTTAGGTGTCTTGATAGATCTGGTGGTGCGCTACAGTATTCGCAAGCGAAGGTTGGTGACATAGTGATTTGTTGTTGCATTCTGCACAACATAGCACTATGTCACAATCTTCAAGGCAACATTTGTGATGATTTAAAGGAGGATCCTCTCGTGCCTCCTGCAGGGGTTAGGGACCATACAGCCAGTGGGGTGGAGACTCGCAGGACCTTAATTGCTAATTTTTTCACATGTAAGTCTTAACAATACATATCATATAATCTGTCATCATCTCGTTGTGTGTGTAACATTGCATTGTGTGTATAATCTTAGGATGCTGCTCTCTCCAACGAACTGCAAATTTTCTAAGGAATGATCAGACCTTCGGCTGCCTACGGTATGTTTATTTTTAACACTTCTATTCTTGTATCCATCTTCTTTCAAACCAACTATACAATGTGTGCATCGTTACATGCAGAATATTGTGTATTAAGTGAAAAACAAATGCAGTATTCAATACTCTGCATAGTGTTATCTTACAACAGAACTACTGTAAATGATTATATATGTATTTTGGCTCATACTTTCAACATCATGATCAACTTAGAAATAATTAATGGTGTTATTACAGGTTTACAGAATTGTTATGCTTCACATTCCTTACTTCATATTATGATTGTCACGTTTGTAAGTATGACTACATAATTAGTGTCTGCATGAGTATAAGCAGATGAGATGTTGATCTCTTCTATCATTAAGCTGCCATGTATCCCTATCATTATTAATGTTTAATTTAAAACCACACATTTCCAGATTTATATTTTATGTAAATGTTTCCTACAATAGTTCAAGTAAAACTTTTAACAATACATTTTGAACACAAGTACATGTGTGTTTCTTCAGGCGACATATACAATTTTGTTTTTATACTTGAATGATGTCACTGTAATCTGCGTCCCATTGATAAAAAAGGAGCACTAACAAAAGATGTCATGTCAAAGTTTATTGGAATGTTAACACACATTTAAAGTTAGTATCAAAAAGCCTACATTATCTATTTAATGTTTTTTTTTTTTT
>WSYH01019115.1:0-10433 GCA_036426205.1 Ascaphus truei
GGGTGATTTTAACTGCACCCTCGAGGCTCTGAGGGACCGGAATGGTCCGGAGCCACACCCGGGTTCTGCGTCAGCCTTGTGGGAGGTCATCACCCGCTACTCCTTGGTAGACGGTGAGTTCACCTACGTTAGAGTGTTTAGAGGTGGACGGATATCCTGGTCCCGGATCGATAGGCTGTACATATCCAGCCACAGCCTGTCGCGAGCTCAGTCCAGTACCATTAGGCTAGCGCCGTTTTCGGACCACAATTGTGTGTCCGTGACGGTGGCGCTAATACCAGCAGCGCCCTCGGCCGCCTATTGGCATTTCAACAATACATTGTTGGAGGACAAGGGGTTTGCGACGTCGGTCCGAGACTTTTGGATGGCCTGGAGAGGTTGCAGGTCAGACATTGCCACGTTAGAGCAGTGGTGGGACGTGGGCAAGGTTCATCTGTGCCTCGTTTGTCAAGAGCACACTAAAGGTGCCAGCAAGCGGCGCGATGCTGAGATCGAGACCCTTAGGGAAGAGGTGCTCGATCTCGAGAGGCGGCTGTCTGTGGCAGGAGACCAATTCCTGCAGTGTGCGTACGTGGAGAGGAAGTGCGCTCTCCGGGACTTGGAAGATCGGAGAGCTCGGGGGGCGTATGTGCGATCCCGCATCCACTTCCTTCGGGAAGAGGGTCGCGGGTCGCGCCTCTTCTACGCGCTGGAGAAAAAGAGGGGAAACCGTAAACATATCACCTGCTTGCTAGCAGAGGACGGTACCCCTCTGACTGACCCGGAGAGCATCCGGGACAGAACCCGGAGGTTTTACGTAGATCTTTTCTCTCCGGAGTCCATCCAGCCGGATGCGTGCAGGGTCTTATGGGAGGGGCTTCCCACGGTCAGCGAGGGTGGAAGAGAGCGGCTTGAGTTACCTTTGACTCTGGCCGAGCTCTCTGAAGCTCTTAATCTCATGTCCCACGGAAAAGCGCCGGGGCTAGACGGGCTGACTGTGGAGTTCTTCCGGTTTTCTTGGGAGATGCTGGGACCTGATTTCCCCGAGGTCCTGGCCGAAGCCCTGGAGACTGGTGAGATGCCCCTTTCATGTCGGCGGGCAATACTGTCTCTGCTGCCGGAAGGGGGATCTCCGCCAGATCTCTAACTGGCGACCGGTCTCACTGCTCAGCACGGATTATAAGATCGTAGCCAAAGCGCTCTCGCTGAGGCTCAAGTCCGTGCTGGCAGAGGTGATTCACCCCGACCAGTCCTATACTGTCCCGGGCCGGAGCATTCATGACAACATTTTTCTGGTCCGGGACCTGCTACACCACTTGCAGAGGACTGGTCTGTCACTCGCCCTCCTGTCCCTAGATCAGGAGAAGGCGTTTGACAGGGTGGATCACCGTTACCTCATGCAGACCCTGCGGGAGTTTGGCTTTGGCCCACAATTTGTGGGCTCTCTCCGGATGCTGTACGCCTCTGCAGAGTGTCTGGTAAAAATGTATTGGTCCCTGACGGCACCTTTTGTGTTTGGTCGGGGAGTACGTCAGTGGTGTCCCCTGTCTGGGCAACTATACGCGCTGGCCATCGAGCCCTTCCTCTGCCTACTGATGAGGAGGCTCACCGGGCTGGTGCTGCGGGAGCCCAGCATGCGGGTAGTCCTGTCGGCTTATGCCGATGACGTGCTCCTCATGGCCCAGGACCTAGATGATCTGGAGCGGGCACAAGCGTGCCAAGAGGTCTACACCACGGCCTCTTCTGCTCGGATCAACTGGTCCAAGTGCTCAGGCATCTTGGTGGGTCCCTTACAGGTGGACTCTTTGCCCCCCGCGTTTCGTAATATCTCGTGGGGGAGCGATACTCTCAAATATCTGGGAGTCTACCTGTCTGCTGCGGAGGACCCAGCCCCAGAAAACTTCAGTGAACTTGAAGAACGAGTCATTGCTCATCTGGGGTCATGGGTGTATCTGTCGAGAATGCTTTCCCCTAGGGGAAGAACCCTGGTGATCAACCAGCTGGTGGCCAGTCAGCTTTGGCACCGGCTGATAGCCATGGGTCCGCCCCCGAATTTATCAACAAGATCCAGAGGAGATTGATGGATTTTCTCTGGATGGGGAAGCATTGGGTCTCTGTGGGTGTTGCGTGCCTTCCTTTGGAGGAGGGTGGACAGGGAGTGGTGTGTGTCCGCTCCCAGTTACACACTTTCTGCCTCCAATACCTGCAGAGATACCTATTCGCGGATCCGTCTCCGCAGTGGTGCCAGCTGGCGACCAGTTTCTTTCGCCAGCTGCGCAGTATGAGGTATGACCGGCAACTGTTTATCATCAGGCCCGAGGGTTTAGGAAGAAACCTCTCGGAGCTGCCGGCATACTACCGGGACTTATTAAAGGCCTGGAAACTGGTCTCCCCAACCAGGAAGGAACAGGCGGTGGGGGTTGATTTCCTCGCCGAGCCCCTGCTGTATAATCCGGCAGTGGGGGCTCGGATGTTAGATTCACCCTCTATTTGCCGCCGGCTAATCCTGGCACAAGTGACCAGAGTCGGGGATCTCCTGGACTATGAGCGGCGAGACTGGGTAAGCGCAGAGGTGCTTGCGCCCCATATGGGTATGCTTACTGCCCGTGTCCCTCGTCGTTTGATCTGGGAGATTAAAGATGCAATCCACCCCGACTCACGCACATTCATCGAGGGGGTTTTGCAGACCGGAGAGCATTGTCAACCTATCAACTTCAGCTCCCCGGATCTTTAAGTGGAACCCAAACCACGGCAATCCCTCAGGCTCCTATCTCCCCCAACCTCAGCAGGTTGGGGGATATGTCTCCGGTATGTTTCCGCGGCATGCCGAGGAAAGTCCTGTATTCTCTGGTGCTCCATATAGTGCACTACCTCGCCCATGTCACCCGCCCAGATACCATGTGGAGGCAGGTATTTCTTGGGAACGAGGGCGAGAGACCCCAGTGGAGAGAGCTCTATTCAGCTTTGGTTCCCCGTCCCGCCGGGGATTTGAGTTGGAGGGTCCTCCATGGTGCACTGAGCACAGGAGAGTATTTGGCACACTTCACGGACTCCCCCGCCGCCTGTCCCTTCTGTGGCGAGCGGGAGTCCGTATTCCACATTTATCTGAGCTGTGCCAGACTGCAGCCCCTCTTATCCACCTTGAGGAGCCTTCTCCTGCAGTTCTGGCTGGGTTTTTCCCCTCATCATTTTATTTTTGGTTGCCCAGTGTCCCGAGACAATAAGCCTAGGGATCTCCTAGTCAACCTGCTCCTGGCAGTGGCTAAGGTAGCCATTTACAAGACCAGAAAGCAGCGTTTGGAGAGGGGGGTCCCAACGAACATCGTGGCAGTATTCCGGGCGCTGGTGCACTCCCGTATTCGGGCAGAGTTCACGTACGCCGAGTCCGCTGGGACGGTTTCGGAGTTTGCCTCCCAGTGGGCGTTAGGCGGGGTGCTCTGCTCGGTATCCCCCATCATGGGTTCTTTTGAGTTAACCCTTCTTTTTTAAGTGCACTTTTTACAGTGCACTTGTTGGTTCCCTTATATATTTGTTTGACTGGTTTTTCTTTGTTCTACTTGGCAACAAGTAGAATTGGTGTTTAACTGAATTGGCCGGCTTCGCCGGCCAATCAGTATTAAACCAGATCAAAATAGGCTGCTTTAATACCAAAAGACAGCGTTTGAGGAGCTAGCCAGTGTGAAGGCAGTTAAAAATAATTAACTCAAGTATCCAATCCTCACGAAAATCTATGGACCTATTAAATCTGTGTGTTTATTTACATCACTAAGCGCATAAATAATAATTATGCCTTTCATCTTTGGTTTATTATTAAAGGCAGTCTCTGCTAAGACACAAAAAAAGTGAACCGAGAACAGTGCTATGTTTAATAGGCTAAGGGGCTTATTCTATATCGGAGTGGCCAATTTCACTCCTCAAGGGCCACCAACAGGTCAGGTTTTAAGGATATCCCTGCTTCAGCACAGGTGGCTCAATCAACGACGTGTGGTGGTCCTTGAGGACTGGAGTTGGCCACTCCTGTTCAATATTGTCCAAAGTGACCAATTGGACAATTTTCTTTGAATTATATAGAATAAGCCCCTAAATGTAGCCAACATCTTTTTCAAAACAAAAAAAAAACACAATTCTTAAACGTAAATATTTTTTTCATTGTAAACAAAAGCTTTCAATGTTCTTTATTTGTAACTAGTGTCTTTTTGTGATAAGTTCTCAAAACTAACGGTGAATTGTTGATTTTGTTTTGTCCACTGTTTATATAGTAATAATGAAGCCATCATTAGTCAAACAGATAAACATGGGCACTGTAGCCAATATGCTTGAATTCAGCAAGCAGCCCGAAGAAAAGGATGCAAGGAGGCAAACACACTCATTTAACTTTAAGGATAATTACACTAAGTTGTTTAACTTTTCTGTTTACCTTTTATGCGCCACTGCTGTCTTTACACAAAAATCATAACATAAGCAGTTGTATAAAGCATCAACCAATGCACAATGTCCTGGAACAGGATTGTCTAATTTCCTGTGTCATTTTGCAGCTCATAGGATTTATGTCTCCCTAGTTCAGCTGCCTGTAATTTCCCGTCCCAGCAGCTCGCTGCATGGGAGAGGCAACATTATTGATACATATGTTGTTTACACAGCCCTAGTCAGGGTTGGTTGCCTTAGCAACCTCCTATTCTCCTAAACAGAGAATGGGCTATTCCTACCCCCCTTGTCTCTGTTCACAGTTAGTCTGATCCTGAGACTATTCCTGTTTCCCAGATTCCTTTACACTTCCTTTTCTAATCTAGCTGCTGAGCAAGTACATCTCATGCTATTCACCTCCTGGCAAAGTATCACCGTTTTTTTACCTTTCCCCACTATCAAGCACCCTCACTATAGAGAGGCTCTCTCTCACAACACTATCATCTACAAGTGCCTTTGTGTGTCTATGCTTTCCCCAATAAAAAGTGAAGCAAAGACAAAGAACTTGTTGTGCTTGTAAAAGGAACGAGTTAAGCTATCTAGCCATATTTCACCCCGCGTATACCCTGTGGCTACAGAATATACAATTTATAATTCTTCAATTATTGTTTTTTTGATCCCGCAGTCAAGAGAGAGGATGCGTCTGGCAAACAAAAGCTAGACAGAGTCCCATCCTTCCAACCCAAATTTGACATCTCAAGATATTCCTACTTTAAATAAGTTATGGTGGGTAAAAAAAAAGTGACAAAAACCCTGCACCTTATAGCATACAGGAAATTAAAATATCACGTGTGAGAACGTTCACGTCTTAGGTCGCAATTATAGTGAGCCCGATGGCGAGTGCAATTTTGCACGCTGCGTGAACAAAGTGCAGAAGCTCTTTCGTACCGGCCATAATGCGCGGGCGAACGATGAAAAGCGACAGCGCGAAAGATTTTTCAAAAGACAATTTTTTTTGTGTTTTCGCGCGACTGCCGCGCCACGTTAGTGGTTCAGCCAATGAGGGTGAACAAGCCTGGTGACGCATCCGCCACTCCTCCCCATCGCCTCCAGTCTTAGCGCACCCTCGGGCGACAGGTGCGCACGACGCCATGCGCTCCGTCGCGTGCCTACTATAATCCCCGCTTTAGACAGGTCTGCAACCCTGCTTTTCACCATTATATCCTAGCATACAGTTCTTCCACTGCAGCAAGGGACTCTGGGAAATGACATGCAAACAGTGGCAGAGTTCCCATTAGACTCGAGCCTAGGGCGACAAAAATTTCCACCCCTATATGCTTTTGCCACCCATTCAGGCCTATCGGAGCTAATGGGAAGGCACTTGCCTGTGTCGGGCACTTACCTGTGTCGGGCGCCTCCTTGCTGTCGCCCTCCTGCTTGTTTGGAATCCCAGCGCCAAATGACGCCGTGCGACGTCACCAACGTGCCATCGCATGGCGTCTCATTGTTGTGGCAACGTTGTCATGTTTTCGTGGCAACGTTGTCATGTTTTCATGGCAACGAGCCGCCGTGACTTTGCATGGCATCATTTGCCACTGGGATTCCAAAGGACAGAAGGGCGGCAGCAAGGAGACGGCCAACACAGGCAGATTTTGAAATCCGCCGCTGCATGAAAATGAGCACACAATGTCACCTTTTGCTTCAAATCCATTTTAACATGGACCCCTATAAGCTTATACCTGGGTTAAAGTGCATATTCCTGTAAGAGAATGCTCGGAGCAAATGGAGGAATGGAGAGATACATGGCACCTCATTCCTATATTTCAGTTGTGGTTAGCGCGTGCCAACACCATTGAGGTGACCAGCGTTCCCGAGCGTTAAACGGAATGGAGCCAAATCGTGCTCGTTTCTGCAATCTCAGAGGTAGAGGTGAGAATACTGGAGCCAAGGTAACGGCTGCTTGTCACGGATATTCTAATAAAAAGTTTGGCTATCCCTCCCCTTTGCCCAGAGCCCTGTACTCTGTGTCTATATATTGGAATAATAGTATTTCCAGACATGAATCTTACCTAAAAGATATTCTTGTCTACAAGTTCACACTTTAGGTATCTTATTGATAACCCCCACCTGACTTACATATGCAAACAATTAGCACAGACGCGTTATAAACCTCAAGAGCAATATCATAGACGGGGATATTTTTTTTATTATTACAAATCTGACCTTCTGCTAAGTCAGAGATTGGGAGACGAATGAATGAAGTCACTCATTCCTGCTCTGCTGCCTGGTCCCCTGTAGGCAAGCCGCCAACAACACGGTGCCACATATACAGCTTAGACAACCCCATGCTGCAGCTTCCTTTTTAGACCTACAACACATGATGCAATAGGGAACTTCCTTTACACACAGACCACCGATACTAGTGACCTCCTACACATTATCCGATAGCAAAGCCAACCCTCTGAAGTCAATGTAAAAGTGACTGATGCATCAATGCTTGGATCACAAGAAAACCACATGAGGTATGTGTAATACACACGGGAATCCTGGCTCTGCCGGGAGGTGTGAGAGTTCTCAGACAGAACCCCAGGATCCCCAGCGTTCTATCGTTAACTTCCCAAAGCTCCATTCACAGAACGGCCGCCTCACTTCCTTCCCCCCAGGGAGGCTGTCTCCTGCTCACACACACAGCGCTGCCAACTCACCCAGTTCTGCATCTTGCTGCTCAGCTTCACTTTCTTATTACTCCGGTTCTCAATTACCTCCATGACTGCTGCCGGCTTAGGTCGGTATCTCAGAAATAGATAGGAGATGAGGATGACAGCCGAGCAGGGTGAGGGGGCTAAGATAACGGTTTCGTGTTTATTTTTTTATTAGATGCCCGGGTAATTAAGCAACAAGTATGTACACAGAGTAATATGCGACAGGGACAACAATCGAGATGCTCTGAGCTGTGAGGAACAAGAAGAGGGAGTGTCTGTATATGCAAACCGCCCCCACATACAGAGACTAGTTACTGTGCGAGGACTGTGGCTTCTGAGCTCCGGATTTAATGCGGCTGCGCTGAACATCGGAAGTGAGGCTCAGCTGAGCTCACAGCTCCGTGCAGGAAATGAGAGCAGTGAGAGCACAGACCCTGTATATTAGTGTATGGGGCTGGTGCATGAAAGTCTCACGGCAGCAAAACTGGTGCAGAAAAAAAAAAAACCGGCACCGCATTTATGCAATGGGATTTTTTTCTGTGCTACATTTGGGGCAGTGCTTTCCCCCACATTTGCAGCTGGGAGACTTTAATCAGCCCCTATGTATCGAGGCAAAAGTGGAGCTGATCTGGGGCGGAAAAAAAACCTGCCCCCGATGTAAGGAAAAAATGCTATTTCTTTCAATGGCATTTTTTTTTCTCATACATATTTTGCCTCAGAATTGCGCCACTTTTGCCTTGATGCATATGCCCTTATGCCTGTGTCATAGTCTTTGGGGATGTAGGTGATTAAAGACTAAAAAGTCACATCTGCATTTATGTCAAACTAGACTAAATAACATCCTGGTGTAGGTGCTTATTGTGATTGTAGGGGGTAACCAGGCTCTCAAATAAAGGTTAAGCCCATTTTGGTTACCTCTGATCAGTGTATAAGGGTCTAAGGCTGCGCCCCCGCTAGCGCTGAGCGGGCGACGCTTGGCGAGGTGACTTGCATATATATATATATATATATATGCAAGTCCCGCTCACGCGTATGCGCGGGCACACAAGCTCACCGGTGCTTAGGTAAACAAATTTTTTAAATGTTAAACTTTCTAGCGCGGTCAGCTTCCCCTGCAACGTCCCCGTCGTGTGTGTCGCCCCTCCCCTCCACCGCTAGCGCTTGAGAAAATGTTAAGGACACCCGACGCTCATGCTAGGAGAGCTATCCAAGCAAGAGCGCGTTCAGCGCCAGCGGGGACAAAGCCTAAGAGAGTTAGCTCTTGGGCCCAGTAACATTGTACTGTATGTAATGAAAGTATTTGATGTGTTTTTCCCTCTCCGGGCGTGCCAGTGAGCAGGGATTGCTAGGGTATGAGTTTCAATGGGGGGGTTTGCGAAGGATCCGTTAACAGAATGTGCCTAGAAGGTTGATTCTCGGATACATGTAGGCAATATCTCCCCTTGAAAACACAAGCACAACTCACCACTAGGGTACCCTGCTTCAGCATAGCCCAGAAAGGAAAAAACAAAGGACAACCACATTTGTTGGTATAACTAGGTATATGAATGTGAGTACTAATAGAGAAATGGTCATTTGTGCTCACGAATGAGGGTATTTAAGATGTTAAGGTATATGGGATGTCAAGGAAACAAGTGTAAAAGGGAAGCCTGACCCCTAAGACCAATAATACAATAACCCTTAGAGCTAGACCACTAACATATAAACTTGAAGTTTCATCATGTAATAGGATAAATGAAAAAAATGTGCAAATGCACATGCACCTAAGTGCAATTGGGGTGCGCTAGGTGTGGCCACAAGCTACTGCATATAGGTATAAATAGTGACTTGGGGGTGTGGATAATAGACCAATAGTGTCCTCCAGACTACGGAGTCACAAATTCAACAACAGTATATAAAACCAAGGAATAGAATACTAAAAAAAACATTATTCATAAACCTAAACAACAAGAGTGTATATATAATAAATTGTATAAAAATATAGAGAGATGCAGACCCATCCCTGACGAAGCCACATTACGTGGTGAAACTTGTAGGAGAAGGAGCTAAGCACAGTACGCAGACTGCAGTGGGAGCTCTCACAAACCACTCCACGAGCTGCAGCATTAGCTGGGAGGACGGACAATGAGACTGGACGCCCGGCCCGCTGACGTCACAGCGGGAAGAGCCTGGGGAAAATAGCGCACCGACAGCAATTAGACGGCATCCGCAGAGGAAATCTACAGCCCCCGCCGAGCATCGGAGGCAACAGGTCTCCAAGCGGATTATCGCCCGAAACAGCTGAGCAGTTCGGCAGACACCCCAGAAGTGAACATTGTCCTTGCAAACTCCAGCCAGCAGCAGAGACACGGAGGGAGTGAGACTCCACACTATTTACAGGCAATTATCCTTCTTTATCAACTTCTTTATCAACTTCTTTATCATATACTTGGTTTTATATTTAGGTTTTTTGTTTTTTTTAAGTGCATAACATTTTATGTTGTCCTTTGTCACCACAGGTGATACATAAAGTCTAAAAACGGTACATTGCGTCCTTCACATTCTTTTTCTTTCATCATGTAATAGTCATATTAGACTACTCACGACCTCCGATGTCTGGAATCCTGGTAACAGCGTGCTCTCAGCCCAAAGTGAATATCAGAAACAATTCTCCCGAGGGCGGGGATACTGGCGGTGCACTGCGTGCCGATTTCAGTTCCAGAGTATTTGTGGCAGCTCGCGGTCAGGAGGGACCAAGTTCTCAGACGAGAACGTACCGTGGCGTGTGGAATTTCATGCCGATTTGAGTTCCAGGGAATTCTGGGCTAAGTCCCGGTCAGGGTAAAACTCATCTACTGAGTTCCCTGCTCCTAGGAAAGTCTAGTTTTCGACCCCAGTCCCAACGTAAGTGTCTTTTTGTCTGTGTTTTGTGTATCATTTTGTGTATCATGTGTAAGCGAATTTGTGCGAATAAACTTCAATTTATTTCATTACCTTGTTTTGCTCAATGAATGATCCTGGTAAAAAGGTGTAAATCACCTGGTCTCCCGTGACACATGCCATTACAAGAATGGTAAGCAGTACTGCTAATTCTCTAGCAGTCTAAGAGAAACCCTTTATACTGTACATCATAAAGCATAACTCTTCTATTAACTCGCAGTGAAAGGGCCACGCGCTTTTTTTAAATATAATTTAAGGTGCATTTAAAGGGATATAGGGGAGGGTATGGGGAGGGGAGAGAAAGGTGGGCGGGAGAATGAGAGGGGATGGGGAGAGAGGGGGATAGGGGGAGAGAGGGGGATGGGGGAGAGAGAAGGGATGGGGGGAGAGAGAAGGGATGGGGGAGAGAGGGGATGGGGGAGAGAGAAG
>WSYH01019116.1:0-10433 GCA_036426205.1 Ascaphus truei
TATCTGCTTATCTCATGCTATGTGTTTGGGGCTGGGAGAAATGCTTATCTAAGGGAGATGTGAATTAATTGCATAGGATTTCACTAGAAATACTCCCAAGTGAATAGAAGCTTTGTTCCTCCCCCCTGTGTTTGGATGATTTCCTGATGAAACGGAAAAGACACAATAAAGCCTTATTATAATTTCACCTTATAAAAGTCTCCAATTGTGTACCTCTGTGAACGTCCGTCTACACCCCCCCTTCATCATCTCCCCCAATCCCTTTCAGAAGTACCCCTCATCAACCACCCCCCCGCCCCCCATGCCTACCTGATCGCGCCGGTGGTGGCGGAAGAATCGGCGGCGGGCCTCAGCCATGAGGTATTGGCCGTGCAGCTACCGGTATCAGAGTGAAGCACGAGGTAAGAAGCACGGTCTAACAGCAGACCCCAGAAGTTCCGGTTCACACTGCCAGAGCGCATCACCCTGCTGGAGCAGGCTCAGGGGGGGATGGGGAGGAGCATGTCAATGCATCCATCAGCTGCTGCTGCCAGCTCAGGGGGGATGGGGTAGCACATCAGTGCGTTCATGTGTCCATCAACTGCTAGTGCGAGCTCGGGAGGCGCGTCACACCACTGTATCGAGGTCACACTGCTGGAACGCACTCCTACTGCTGGAGCGCACTCCTTCCTTTCCTACCATGGAAGGGAAAGGGGAGTGGAGGGGGCTATCGCGGGCCGAATAGGAATTCACGGCGGGCTGCTTGTGGCCTGCGGACCGTATGTTATGCAGGCGTCTGCTGTACACAATCCCTTACTATTATTCTCATTTGCAACAAACAAGTCCTCATTTTACATGTTTCTGCTGCTTTCTACATGGCCTCTTCTTCTGCTGGTTTTAACATGGCTGTTTTTGCTGTTCTGCAGTGTTGCTGTTACTGAGCCTCAGTTCTCTTGTTTCTTGTTTTTGGTTACGTATATAAAAAAAGTTTTAAAAAAATAGTTCATGTTTCTAAAAGTTTGTTACATTAAAATGTGTGGCTGATTAATCATGTTCTTCTAGTTCAAGGGTGTTTTAATTGCCTTTTTTTCAAAGTAATATTTCAAACTGCATTTGATTGCATTTGATTGTGTTCATCAATCACAGACGTATTTAATAATTACTATTATTTGATTTATTATATTCCTCTAGTTCAAGGTTGTGTTAATTGCTTATTAGTCAAATTAATATCATGTAACATTTCACATTGCATTTAATTTTGTACCTCAAGCACAGATGTATTTAACAATGACATCGATACAGTTACTATAGTAGTAATAGAAAAACAAAATCCATCAAATTCAACCTGAGTTACATTGAAATCATGAATCATGATGATTTGAAGTGATGATTAATGATGGATGATTTTGGCTATCTTGCCGTTGAGCACAACAGAGGTCTCTCCTGGGTGTGTGGTGTTTGTTCACCTTTTCAAACGCTTCCTGAACTGTGGTCTGCTGTTCTTGCATTGGTTTGCATACAGATGTGGTCAAACTTACAGTCCTCATAACCGCGGCTGAACAAGCTGTCTCAGGGGTTAGCGACAGTGTCTGCCGCGATCGTGGTGCGGGTAGGTCCATGCATCCGGATAGTACCTCCCGCAGTGTTAATCCATCCATGGATCGTGAGATCGCGTGCGGCAGCAGCAACACACACGGCAAGTCGTGCTACATCTGTATGTGGCTGCTGATTTTACCTTGTTGGATGAGCGATTACACCTAATAGGACAAAGATTCATAACAGAATGAATTTCGGGCAAGAAAAACATTTCAAACAACATACATTTTTGGCTTTTGTCATCAAAATGTCCTATTCTCAAACTTCAGTTAAAACGGTAATGTTTGGCAAATTAATAGTCAAATGATTGTGTGGTATTATACAAGCTGATAAATAAGACTAGATTCCAGTGACAGTCGAGGCACCGGCAACAAAGTTGTCCAGAAAGGCGGCTATTGTATGTCACAGCGAACAAGCACTGTCTTGAAGGCAAACAAAAATGTAAGTTCTGAATACCACCTCAACTCTCACATTATTATCTCTCAACGAAGAAAGAATCAGTGGGCATTGCTGTGCAAAAATATATAAGGCTGGACTGTGCTATTGTAGAATTTTTTTAAATTAAGTCATAGACAAAAATGGATAAAAAAGGGGAATATGCCCCCTGTAACTCTAACACGTTTCACCCCGTGGGGCTTTATCATCCGTCATCATGACCGCTTCCCGCTGATACACCCATGATAGTTCACATTGGCAGAGGAATTGTCAGCCTTGCTATATAAGAGCAGCCATGGGAGTGGTTAGACATAACTCCTGAAGAAGCGTCATATGACACGAAACGCGTAGAGGTGACGTCATCACGCAGCGGGGAGCGGACGTGATGACAGATGCTCGGTCGACTGCTGTGTTTTTCCCTAATTTTGCATGGAGTGGTCCCTGTTTGAATTCAATGTAAGCTGTGGTAGCATCTAGCCCTATCCCAGGACTTTTTTTCACCATTAGACTAAGGGGCTTTGATTCAGGGACCCCCCGTTAGTGCTTTGTTACTGTGGAACTGTGGGTTCATGTGAATCCTTATTTTATAAAGTGAATTTTACTATGCATTTTTATTAAGTTTGATATAAAGGTCATTATCTTTATTGATTGTGTTTTTTCCCTTTATTGCGCTTTCTTTTTTATTTGCATGTTTCGTATCCACCCCGCTGATCACGGGAGAGTGAAAGCTGCAGAGGTAGACCACCTAGTCTTAATCAAGGGGATCTATTATGACTGCACGCATTTTTTCTATCATCTGTGGATGTGGTTCATCCCTTTGAGAGCTGCCTTTGCCCCACTAACAGAAGCATGCCTACCACATCGTTGAACATTTTGCAAACAAATGGACTGTTTTTTTCTGTTATATGTTGTTTGTCATTGTTTGTCCCTCTTGTTTGCACATAGGAATATCTTATGTTTATAATTTCATTTGTTTTAGAGGTTTATATTTAGATCCTTACATTTATAACTCTGATGCCATTTTCTTTCACATATTAAATTTATATTTAGTTATATCACTTTTTACATCACTATTGGCACTACTATTATTTTTAGTTTTATATATATATATTTATATATATATATATTACAAGGAGGCTTTTTGTTAGGGATAATATGAGTTTAGTACCATTGACGTTATGTTTGTGGGAATGGGTTAGTAGAAGGGGCCATTACCCCGAAATGTTGCACCCCTGTACTGTTTTTTTTTTATCCTGTCTACCTGCCTTCCTTAGGCCACGCCTATAGTGCCGGTGACGGTGACGCAATGCGTGACGTCACCCGTCGCCATCAGTGAAAGTTGTATTTCGTTTTGCGGTGGTGTCGCGGGTGACCAGGCTCCTGATTGGCTCCTGATTCGGTGACCAGGCTCCTGTCACATGAGGCAACAGCCCCTGAAAAATCAAATAATTACGGCTACCAAAAATCGCGTCGCCCCGTCGCTTTGTTGCCGTAGCGCTTACTAAAAGCGCACGCGGCAGCGACAATGCATTTGTTTTCGGACGACGTCGCATAGCCGTTGCCGGCACTATAAGCGCGGCCTTACCCCTTCTCTTTACCCTTCCCCTTCTTCCCTACATTTTTTTCCTGGTTTCCCCCCCATACTGGCAGTTCCTATTCTTTTCCGTGGAATTTCTGTTATGTGTTACTTCCCGTCTCCTCCCCTTTGTTTGTCTCATGTTTGGCGACTACTTCTTTTACCAGATTAGAGTAATTCTGGTGCATATGCTTTGTATCTTGCACTTCATATGATTTATCTTTTTCTACCATTCATGTTTGATTGGCATCAGTAAAATATGTGATCACAAGACATACCTTTTCTTTTTCGCATTTGTTGAGTGCTGGGAACGTTAGTTGTATTTTATAGTGTTGTTTGTTTCCGTGGTTACCAAATTAATTTTCATTTTTAATATTTAATTCTTTTGAAAAGGTTCGAGCAAATGGTCTGAATGTCGATTTTTTTAAATTACTTAAAAAAACAAAAAATTCATTCCAAAATGGCGGCTGCACTGATTTGGTTGAAACTTCTGGCAGGCCTAAGTTAGGATAGCAGAAAAGAACCCACAAAATGTCATCAGAATCGGTCAAGGCGTTTGGCCTGTGGAGAGAGAACACACGAACAAAAACACAAACACACAACCAAAGAGGTCACAGAGTCTAGTAAAAGTCTTCACTTTGCTCGCTCAGCCAATTAGGAGCAGCAATACTGACATGTTATTGTTGATTGGTTTGCAAAGTGATGCGGTGCTGGCTACCACCATGATCATCTCTGCTATTCATCATCATCTTTATTGCACAAAGATCATCAAAATCACCATCATCACCCTATTCCCCATGAGCCAATTTTGACTGTGGTGGTCGTGTCTGCAGTGATGGTGACCAATTGTTTCCACCCTCTGTACACTGTGTTGTCTGACTGCTATGACCCTGGCTCTTTATCTTATCATTACTATCTAAGGCATTGATTACAATGGGCGTGCGACGGAGCGCATGGTGTCGTGCGTGCCTCTCATCCAAGCGATGTGTGCACTGTAGATGGAGGCGAGGCTGAGGCATCACCAGGCTGGGTCACCCTCATTGGCTGAACCACTCATGAGACATCGCATGAAAAAACAAAAAATATTGAATGCTCAAAAGTCTGCTGCGCGATCGCTTTTCATCGCTCGCGCTCACTATAGCCGGCCCAATATAGCTGCTGCACTTTGTTCATGCCACACGTGCCATCACGTGCACTATAATCATGACCTAAGGATTTCTGACACTTTGTATGGTGATGGTGGATCATGTGATGTCATAATGCAGAGGTGCCAAGATGGGTACCTGGTTGACCCCTTTTCTCAACTGATCGACATAAGCAGCATGTTGCTGCATTCTGATCATTAGAACATTTTTAAAAATGACAAACGATAGCTCTTGCATTGAAAAACCATCTACAGGAGACATAAGTGGTGGTGAATCTGGACGTGGTGATTGTGTTCTAAGACATTGCGGTGGTGCTGCTGGTGTTGGGTCAACACAATGTGAACCACAAGTGGTCACTGACACTAAGGATGATGATGATAATGATGATGATGATGATGATGATGGCCTGTGGAATTGCCATAGACTGTGTAATAGAGGGGAATGAGGAGGAGGAAGGTAACATCAATGTACGGGCCACTGCTGTTGATGCGCCTGATGATGTTTGGTGATATTTATTAATTAACGAATATATAGGCATGCCAGAGCTTGATAGGCATTCACAAATGTTTTTGACTATGACAAGAATGATGTGCCTTTTGGAGAGGACTTAGTTGCAGCAATAGCACCTACAGGTGACAGTGGTCGGGATGGGGGTTTTGATGGTACTACTGGTGTTTCCCTAGAACTGAATTTCTCAATCATCTTGTCCACAATATCAAATTTAGTTTGAGTTTCAATAGTACTCGTGTACTAAACTTAGGGGCCTATTCACTAAACTTCAATAAAATCAGTGCATTGCTGAACGACTGTGCATTGTTTTATTGCACACTAAAACATGTTGGTAAAAATTCAAGTTTTTTAAAGTTCGATAAAAAAATGCACCATCAAATGACTTGTTTTTTTTCTAAGTGTTAACGTGCTATAATCCTAGCGATCGGCTACTGATTTAAACTGCAACCTGGAAGAGCTGCATGGAGATGCTGTGTCTCCATGAGTCTCCATGCACAGCGCTTCCAGGCAATCGTACAGTTCCAATATTAACCGCATTGATTTCAGCCTGGGGGACCCCCTGCTTCCCTAGATATAGGCCCTGGTATGGGGTGCCATCACTGTGCGTTTAAATCTCATGTGACGCGGGAGAATTTAAACATTGCAGGGAAACCGGCATCCGATACTGGGACCTGTATCTCTGGAAGCAGGGGGTCCCCGAGGCTGAAATCAATGCGGTTCGGCTCAGGAGACCCCATGCTCACGTACACTACTAGTAAAAATTAAATTAAAGCAGTTCATTACCTTAGCGGCTAACCGCTAAGGCAATGAAGGGGTTAAGACACTCGACACACACAAGTTTGTTTATTGGGGGCAGAGGGGGTGGTTAGGTCTACCGGGAAGAATGCGGGAGGAGTTAACCTCTTCATTACCATTGTGGTGTTAAGCACTATGGTAATGAAAGGGTTAACCCCTTACCCCAGCCCCTGCGACCCAGTCGGTAGGCCTAACCACCCACCCTGAGCCAAATACCCCAATTACCCAATCCCTCTATCACCAATAAACATTAAAATACCAACTACCTACCAATACACAACCTACCCATGCCCTGTACCCCCAACAACCCCCCCCTAACACATACAGTACAATAATGGGCAAAATTACTATTATCCAGATATGAATAATAGTACATTTGCCCATTTATATTAAAACGTAACCCAGCCAGCATAGAGTAAATAAAAAGTGTACTTACCCCTGCCAGATGAAGGCATTCCTCATCCT
Organism: Ascaphus truei; assembly: GCA_036426205.1. Classification (NCBI taxonomy): domain Eukaryota; kingdom Metazoa; phylum Chordata; class Amphibia; order Anura; family Ascaphidae; genus Ascaphus; species Ascaphus truei. Next base: position 6,502 of record WSYH01019116.1, read on the forward strand.
CATCACCGTCCTTGTCCTCTGTTGTCAGCAACATAACAATAAAAAATACAATCTAATGGCCCCTAACCCCTTAATCACCTTAGCGATTAGGAACAGCTATAGTAATTAAGGGGTTAACCTCCCTCCCCTGCTACCCACCCGAAAGATCTAACACCCTCCCCAGGTCAATTACCCCCATCCTCCACCCCCACTACCCATTGATTTGCTCAGTGGTAAAGCATGCCCATATAATATGGGAATGTTTTGTCACTATAGCAATAAATGGGCAAGCTAAAATAAAACAGTCACAAAATAAAACACATTACATAAAAAAATACAGTACAAATGCCAAGAAACCAATTGATTGGCACAGTGTTAAAGCATGCCCATATAATATGGGCATGCTTTGCCACTATGACAGTCAATAGATGGGCAACCATCAAAATAAACAACCACCAAAAATACCAAATTAAATCAAACCAATAACCAAAAGAAACACAAGAATTAAATTAAACACCAAAAAATAAACCAAAATAAAAGAAGAAAACACGCCAAAAAATCCAGAATTAAAAAAAGAAAACACTCCAAAAAATACAAGAATTAAAACAAGCAAACATCAAAAATAAACAGCAATTAAAAAAGCAAAACACCAAATATAAACAAAAATTAAAATAAACAAAAAACACAAGAATTATACAAAACAACCAACAAATATACATATCAAAAAAAAATAAAATAAACATTTGCGAACAAATGCATTGCTAGTCACTGTATTTATCCAGAGCCCTAGAGGGGCATAGATAAATACATTGGCATTCAATGGACAATCAAAATAATTCAAATGAAAAAATACCTGAAAAATGAAAATTACATACATGCAATGTTTTTCTTACCTTTAGATGTCTTGACCCTCCAATTCCAAATGTATCTGGAAGCTCTCGATCCACGACTCAATGCTCCTCAGCATCAGGTAACTTCTGTTCTTCTTTCTTCTCTCCTTTATTTGTAATCCAATTGGTGGGGAGATATGTTCCCGTCGTCTTCTTGAGGTAAAACCTCAGGACTTGACAGTACTTTTAGCACTACTCAGCAGTACTAGTGCAAATTCGAGGCGGCTTTGAATTTTAGAGAAACATTCACACATCTCTACTTACAGCAACATACTGGTGGCTATGGCTACATTTATTACCTTCACATTGGAAAATGTGTCTGTGATGGGGTTTGTAGACCCATCACTGGTAAACAAGTGTGTGTCAGGCATGCTGCCTCACTCCTGAAAACTCAGCTCTGCAAAATGTCAGGCAGGTAGTTACGACAGAAGGCTAAAACATGCAGCCAATAATGGAGCTATATAAGCATGATTCTAAGAACTAGGCGAGACAAGATCCAAAGGGAAAGTCAGTGGGGTGCACGCGTGCTCTCCAGTTGTCCCACTCACCTCTTCACAGAGCACCAAAAAGTACATACATACAGATTTATCCCTACACACATGCCTATATGTATCTATAAGCACAGCTAGGACTGGCACTTTATGCGCCGTACACTCTCTAAGGCTGAGGTTGATGGTTCAGAGCCACAAAGGGCACCAATGGTTGTGATTGGACCCCATGACATGCTCCCGGACTCCTCCTGTCATTGTGGCAGAAATTGAGAATCTTTGTTATAAAGTAAACACTAATATAAAGTGTTCTGTGAGGAAGAGAGACAGAGAGAAAGTGTTCTGTGAGGAAGAGAGACAGAGAGAGAGCACTCACCAAACAATGTAATGAAGTATACTTCGATTCTGACTGCAACTGAACAAGAAAAAGTAAACCCAGTTGCGGGCACTCAGCCACCCTGGTAAGTATACTGTATATAAGGGCTATGGACTACATAGAGAGACTAGAAACCACTGTATCTTTGTGATCCTAACACAGATGGTTTCCAGTCTCTCCCTTTTCCTTCAACATATTTGTGGGGAAACACTTTTGTTATTTTGTATACTTGGACAAGGAATCTAGGACTGTACTGTAGTCCATAGCCCTTATACAGTGGCGGCCGACCTGAGTCTAAATCGGCTATCTCCGCGGCTCTCAGATAATCCCGGTCAGGTGCGTTTTTTTTTTTTGCACGGAGTGAATTGCGTTATTTTAGCGCTCGTGATATTAACATTTTATTCTCGCTGTCTGCAATACTGCAATGCCGTGTAAAAACTCAGGGGGGCGTTTACGAGCTGTTGTCTTGGAAGTCTAATACCTTCGCGGTTCAACCTACGTCAGTACACAGTCTGTGTGTGCGCGCGCAGTAATTGTAAATTTGCATATTTAAAGTATACATGCATTTGCAGTGCTGTACTGTACAGTATGTCTCATTTGAAAATTGATGAAACGCATATGCGTGTACAGTACGGTAACAGTGTCACATTTCAGCATATACAGCGCTCTCCCCTCGCTCAGGATAATTAACTGCACTGCAGGGTATTTCAACTTCTTATCTTCTCTACAATGCAGTACATCTCTCCCACACCATTCCGTTGAACGTGTGTCTGGTTTCAATCCCATTCCTGCTTGACAGCAGGTGATTACTGCGCATGCGCCTGTAACTTCGCCCACCACTGCTTGCTTGCTTGAGTGGTGACCAAAAAAAAACAAAAAACATTTTTTTTATTTTAATTTTTTTTCTCCACAAGGCTGCAAAAACCATCTTGATACTGTATTATGATATTCAATCTGTGCTGTTGATTTGTGTGCTTTTTACGTACTGTATTTGGGGTGTAGGGATCATATTATTATGATGAACTGCCTTTTGAAATTAAAGTACAGTATGTCATTATCTTTGAACTTCATGCAGCTGTACCCTGTAGCCCCCTCCCCCACGAACACACACAAGGCTCGCTCAAGGATTTGAAACTCCACAAAGTCATTAATTTTCTGAAGCTTGACATAGTGTTCTTAATCTGTTCATAGCCGAGCTAAAAAGCCTCACTGCGCCTGCGTGTAATCCTCTTTGAGATGGGAGCTAGCTGATTACTGCGCATGACTCACCCAACCCCCCCCCCCAACCCTTTGAGGCTTTGTTTACGGTAACGCTTTAGAAAATCCCTTCTCGAATTTGAAATGTAAATCTGATTTGCACAGCATTGTGAGAATTGAGAGTTAAAAAAACATTAACTTATTCATGTTGTTTTGTCATTCATTCTTTTTCTTTGGTGTACTGTAGGTGTGTGTGGGGGGGGGGGGGGGTGTTGTCAATGATTATGATTAGCCGGAATGTAGATAAATATTTATTTTACCAGGAACCAAAAAAATAAATATAAAACGTTTGCTATTGTGTTTTTAATCAGTTCCTAGCAGAGCATCACCTCGCTATGCGCCTGTGTGTAATCTTCTTTAGGATGGGAGCTAGTTGATTACTGCGCATGCGCCTGTAACTTCACCCACCACTGCTTGCTTGATTGAGTGCCCAAAAAAAAAAAAAAAAAATTATTATAATTTTTTATCTGTTATTTTATCCACAAGCCTGCTAAAACAATCTTGATATTACGATATTCAATCTGTGCTGTAGCTTTTGACTGCGACCCTGTGCGTTTGACTGCACATGGTTGATTTGTGTGCTTTTTATGTACTGTATTTGGGGGTGTAGGGATCAAATTATTATGATGAACTGCCTTTTGAAATTACTGTACTCTACTCTATGTAATTTCTTTGAACTGCTGCACAGCTAATCCTTCATGCATCCCCCTCCCCCACGCACACACAAGGCTCGCTCAACGTTTTGAAACTCTTATCGACAGACACCTCCACAGTCATTAATTTTCTGAAGTTAGTCATTGTGTTTTTAATCCGTCCCTAGCCGAGCATCAATCACCTCGCTGTGCCTGCGTGTAATCCTCTGAGATGGGAGCTAGCTGCTGACTGCGCATGACTCACCCAACCACCCCCCCCCCCCCCCCCCACCTATAATTTTTCAAAGAA
>WSYH01019117.1:0-10433 GCA_036426205.1 Ascaphus truei
ACTTTAAGCTTTTCATATTAGTATTGTTAACAAAGGCAGTGAGCTGTCCAGATTGTTTGTTCTGTAAGAGGCTGGTGGGAACCATTTCTTCCTCTCCTTTAAATGCACCTACCATTCTGTGTAATGGCTCTTTAATTGGTGCCCGCAGGCTGTGGTTGTGTGCTTGTCCCAGTGGGAGGGGGTGTGATTTGGGAGCTGTGTTTTCATGAGCAGCCTGGAATTCAAACAGCCCCTTCCTGTACATACTGTACATACTGTACACACACACACACACACACACACACACACACACACACACACACACAACATAGGTGGAGGCGCTGACCGACGAGAACGTTCCAGAGGATTCACCGCAGGCTCTCACTAGCGGAAGCTCAGACCTCCTGTGAGCCTGACAGGTATACTGCACCACACCCAGTAACACAAGTGTATTTCCCCACATGGTCCCTATCTGCGATTGGGGGGGGGGGGGAGAAAGGTGTTAGTCGTAAAGATTGAGCTTTTAGCCACGACATTGAATATCTCCCCCCATTCCTCTTCGGTTTCCTTTAGATCCTGTTCCCATTGTGCTACAAAACTAAAATTCCCAGAGAACGTTGCCCATGAACAGATTACCTCTTTGTATAGCTGAGATATAAGTCCCTTCGTTTGTTTTTAATATACAGAGTTTTTCAAAGTTTGATAATTGTGTCCGGGCGAGAATTTGTTGTAGAATGCTCTAACCTGGAGGTATCTAAAACATTCTGTATGTGGGATGTCTTTTTCAGACTTAATTTGTTTGAATGTTTTGATGCTGTTTCTACCCTCCAGATCTTTGAGTCATAATAGACCCTTCTGTTTCCTAATTTAAAAGTCCCTCCTATATAGACCTGGAGCGAAATCTAAATATTGGCGTCATTAAAGTGTTTTTTGTCGTCAAAGCGCACATAAATTTGGCGGCCTCTCAAATTGCAACTGAGTTTGTCATTGAGGGTGGTAGCTCGTATACATCGTTTTTGGAGTCCCGATCAGGTTGTGCAATTCCAATGGGGCACATTCCTCTTTCTCCAATGATAGCCATCGTTTGAGGCTTGGATCTGAGTGCCATTGTATAATTTGACATAATTGGGCCAATTTATAGTAGGAAAACAAGCAAAGTACCTCCAGCCGCCCCTCTAATGTTGGTCTCTTTAAAATGATTCCCTTAATTCTTGGCCTTTTATACCCCCAAATAAATGTAGTTATTAACGACTGAAGAGAGATTATATCTTTATTTCTCAATGGGATTCGGAAAGTCTGAAACAGATATAATATGCGAGGGAGGAGATTTCTTTTGATACAGTATATTCTACCCATCCATGAGATTCTGTATGTAGACCATCTTCTAATATCCTCTCTGTGTTTGTAGAACTTTCGGGAAATTTGCCCGATAAAGAAGTTATCGGAACTCTCAGACCTCCATAAGAGAACTAGGAGAGCAGATACATTAAAAGAGTTTAAATATATAAGAATAGAATTTGCTATTTACCTCCCAGGCTGAAAAAGCTTTGAGTTGTTCAAAGAGGAAGTTTTATGAGAAAGTGAACAAGCCAGATACTCTGCTAGCGAATAAATTGAGGAATAAACAATCCAATTACGGTATCCATGCTATTAAATTGAAATCGGGCACGCTGACCTCTAACCCAAAATTAATTGTGGAGGAATTTAAAGAATACTATGAAGAGCTATACAACGGTAAAAAGGTCAGCCACAATACTAACACAAGCCGGATTCTAGAGGAGTTCCTGGCAGCCTTAAATTTACCTAAATTGAGTGGGGTGTAGGGGGAAACGTTGCAAAGGAACTTTTCGTTGGAGTAATTGACACAAGAGATAAAACACTTAAAGCCACGGGACCCAATGGTGTCTCAAATTTATATTAGAAAAAAATTTGCCAAACAAGGAGCCCCCCATATGCTCCGTATGTTCAATGCAGTGCTAGCAGGAGCTTCATTCCCGGGTCACATGCTCCAAGCGTCCTCACTAATTTATAAACAGGACAAGGACCCAACACATTGTAAAAGCTATAGGCCGATTTCATTAATTCATTCGGACATCAAAATCTTTTCTAAAATGCTGGCCAATAGATTGAGTCACATCCTACCTAGGCCGATCCACCCGGATCAAGTTGGATTTATTCAGGATAGGCAAGCGGCCGACAATACCAGATGCATTATTGATCTAATTGAACTAGCAAACTCAAAACAGATACGGGTGATGGCGTAAAGCCTGGACGCTGAGAAGGCCTTTGATAGGATAGACTTGCCATATCTGAGGGCCACACTTGAAGCTTTTGGTTTTGGGAGTAGGATATTGAGGGCAATTATGGCACTGTATGGGAACCCGGCACTGTTTGCCCTACGGAACCTTTGGCGGCACAGATTTGGTAAAATCCAGACATCACAGGTATCCAACTAAGAGACCAAGTGCATAAAGCGGCGTTATATGCCGACGACAAATTCCTCACATTTTCTAGACCCCGAACCTCCTTGCCCAATTTATTCAGTCTTATGGACAAATTTAACAGGATCTCAGGTTTCAAAATCAACCAAACAAAATCAGAAGCTCTAAACATTAACCTTCCAAAGGAGATGGTGAAATTGATATCCATCAACTTTAATTTCAATTGGCAACCTGAGTCCATTAAATATCTAGGGGTACAGATCACAAAAGATTTTAAATCCCACATTTTGCATTTTTTATGCTAATTTGTACATAAAATTATCCCGTTCATTTATTTATGTGAAACACCCATCATTTTGTACTTGCTGGGAGATTATAGTAGGAAAGTATTGTCAATTATTTGTTACCTAAAGGCCATTAAAATTGACTGAAATCATTATCCATCAACCTAGTTTATCTGTTGATTCTTTTACCGATAAAGTCAAAATGTTTGAAAGTTTCAAATGTTTCTCCCAAATCATATTATTATATGTTGTATAAATCAGATCTCCGAGTAAACACTGATTAATATTTCATTTGCAACAAAATAGGTGAATATAACATTGAAACTATATTGTACAGCAGGAAAATTAACATGAATCAAACATATAAAAAATTAACAATTAATGTAATTAGTACAAGTTAATTGAAATGCAATCTAACAAACAAGTCGTGAGAAATAAAGCTCAATATAAATACAACATCACAGTATGAATTGTATAAAGTGATATATATTTAGCTAAATACTCACCATCTGGAGCTGGTTCAGGAGCTGGAAGACAAAGGGACATGTTGTAGAAAGATGATCACAGACTGATAAGAACTGACCGTTCTGTTCTGACTGACAGATTAAATCTGTCAGTGGTGATATTGGATACCGAGGCTTGAGCCTCATTACTCCAAGTTCTCTTGTTGAGTGTATTGTCGCACTCTTTAGGAAGCTTCTTGATCTGTGTTACTTGCCACAGTTGAGTTGGTTTAAGAACTGTATCAGCTCCTGCCTTTTATACCATGACCTGCTGTGTCCTGGTCCCTCCCCCACCTCATCTGTCCAATAGGGAGCACTGGTCAGATCCCTGACCAATCAGAACATTGGAATTGGCCACACTTAGCTCTGCCCCCTGACTGCAGCTTCTCTGGGGTTTCCCTCCCAATAGAGACGTGTTTCCCAGGAGGCTGCTCAGTTCTTTAGGGTGCTATAAATAAGGTTATTTTTTGCTATTTTGTCACTTTGATAAACTTGTTACATTATACACTGATTATTATATGTCCTGCTCTTGACGCCTTAAAGCTGCAGTTCAGTCTTTTTTTTTTTTTTTTAATTTATTTTTTTACTTTAATAGCTTCATGTGGGCAATCTCTATTTACCTAAAGAACTGTATAGCTGTCAGTCAATCCGTTCTCCATGTATTGATCGGCGAAATTTTTGTGACATAATAAAAGCTGGCATTTGTTTATAATTTGCCTCCGGCAGTCAGTGGAAGACTCATGAATATTCATGAGTCTCCCAGTGACATGTGCTCGCTCCCGATCTGCCGCTGTGTGGTGCCCCCTTCTGCCCGATCCCTGTGGCTGTCAGCCTGCGCGAGATGGAGGGGCTTGTGCCGCCAGTGGGGAGGGGGGAGCGGGAGATGTGTCCTGCTCCGGTCCCTGTGTCTGCCTCCCTGCCCGCGCGGGAGATGCAGGGGGGTTGCGCTGCCCCCGTGGGGGGTGGGGAAGGGAGGGGGGAGCGGGAGATGTGCCCCTTTCTGCTCCGGTCCCTGTGTCTGCCTCCCTGCCGCACGGGAGATGCAGGGGGGTTGCGCTGCCCCCGTGGGAGGTGGGGAAGGGAGGGGGGAGCGGGAGATGTGCCCCCTTCTGCTCCGATCCCTGCCCGCGCGGGAGATGCAGGGGGGTTGCGCTGCCCCCGTGGGGGGTGGGGAAGGGAGGGGGGAGCGGGAGATGTGCCCCCTTCTGCTCCGGTCCCTGTGTCTGCCTCCCTGCCGCACGGGAGATGCAGGGGGGTTGCGCTGCCCCCGTGGGAGGTGGGGAAAAAAAAAAAAAAGCGCTTTGAAATTTTTTTTTTTCTTTTTAAAGTCAGAGTGTCTTTTAAAGTTAATGCTGACCGTGTGCTCAGCACTTTGCAAAGAGTTCAAAATTATTTGTCTATTTTAAAAGGAAATCTTTTGTTCAGGATTTCAGGATTTTTTTTCTTATATTGTAAATGCCACATTTGTTAAAAGACCTACTGCAGGCTTTTTCTTCTTTTAACACAAGCAGTAAATATTTTTATAGTCACTACACATACAAATCTATTTACCAGTTTAATTTTGCTATATATCAAAGCAACCTGTTTTCATAACTTTTTTTGTATTTTTGTATTTTTGTTCACATATATAGAAAATATATGAACAAAAGAGGGGAGATACATACATAGGTTATTGAAGGTCTCTCTGAAATCTCTATAGAGGGATTTGATATGAACTTGATATGTTGTAAATGATATACAATGCACAGCAGGTTCAGAATTTATTATAGCAATGTTAACTCCAAGGGCTCTTGCAGTAATAAAAATTTGCTGCCATACTAACAGGGCTGACAGGCCCCTGGTAAATAATAATAATACCTTTGCAGATGTCACAGCAAAGCAGGTAGCAAGCGTCCCTATGTTGAGGGATATATCATATCTGCCAAATTTATAATTTTGTAACCATTTATTTGTTTTTGGGTATGTCCTGGACAGAGTTAAAGCTGCAGTTCAGTCTTTTTTTTTTTTTTAATTTATTTTTTTACTTTAATAGCTTCATGTGTGCAATCTCTATTTACCTAAAGAACTGTATAGCTGTCAGTCAATCCGTTCTCCATGTATTGATCGGCGAAATTTTTGTGACATAATAAAAGCTGGCATTTGTTTATAATTTGCCTCCGGCAGTCAGTGGAAGACTCATGAATATTCATGAGTCTCCCAGTGACGTGTGCTCGCTCCCGATCTGCCGCTGCGTGGTGCCCCCTTCTGCCCGATCCCTGTGGCTGTCAGCCTGCGCGAGATGGAGGGGCTTGTGCCGCCAGTGGGGAGGGGGGAGCGGGAGATGTGTCCTGCTCCGGTCCCTGTGTCTGCCTCCCTGCCCGCGCGGGAGATGCAGGGGGGTTGCGCTGCCCCCGTGGGGGGTGGGGAAGGGAGGGGGGAGCGGGAGATGTGCCCCCTTCTGCTCCGGTCCCTGTGTCTGCCTCCCTGCCGCACGGGAGATGCAGGGGGGTTGCGCTGCCCCCGTGGGAGGTGGGGAAGGGAGGGGGGAGCGGGAGATGTGCCCCCTTCTGCTCCGATCCCTGCCGCGCGGGAGATGCATGGGGGTTGCGCTGCCCCCGTGGGAGGTGGGGAACGGAGGGGGGAGCGGGAGATGTGCCCCCTTCTGCTCCGATCCCTGCCGCCCCCACGCCTGCCCTTTGACTGACGCACGCACACACCCTGACTGACGCACGCACGCACACACCCTGAGTGACGCACGCACACACCCTGACTGACTCACGCACACAAACCCTGACAGCCGCACGTACACACACCCTGACAGCCACACCCTGACAGCCGCACGCGCACGCCCTGACTGACGCACGCACACACCCTGACTGACGCACGCACACACACTGACGCACGCACACACTGACTGACTGACGCACGCACACACACACACACACCGACTGACTGACGCACTGACTGACACACACACATACGTACTGACGCACGCACACAACCCCTCACAGCCGCATGCACACAACCCCTCACAGCCACACGCACACACACACAGACTGACACGCGCACACACACACACACGCACGCACACACACACTGAATGACTGACTGACTGACTCCCGCACGCACACACTGACTGACTGAGGCACACACCCACGCACACACTGACTGTGTGTGTGTGTGCGTCAGTCAGTCTGTGTGTGTTTGTGTTTCTGCGTCAGACTCACTGACGCGCGCGCACACACACTGACTGACTGACGCACACACAATGACTGATGCACACACACTGCATGAAGCTGTAAAGGAGGGAGGGGGGAACTGGATTGATGTGAATGGGGGACAAACAGAGAGAGGGGGAGGGGTGAGGAGCGGGAACATTACATCCCGGGCAACGCCGGGTCTCTCAGCTAGTATAAAATAAACGTAAAGAGAGGGTGCATACCATTCAATGATGGATACAAAAAAAGGAACAACAGGACAGTCACTCTTATACTCACAGAAAGTGAATATATATATCATTTACGTGAATCACTATCCGTATTTGAAGTGTGTGTGTATATATATACATGTAAATATATATATACATACAAATGAGCATACAGTAATATTTCCATTTGCCTTGCTATGGAGGGTTTTTGTCACTTTTTTACTCACATAACTTCACATATACATACATATATAATATATATATATATATATATATATGCAGTGGAAGTGTATTGTGTGTATTTACCTACACACTCACTTCACATTTCAGTAACATACATATACATATAAATAATATTCACATATACACGTTTGCTATAAATGGAATTATTACAATTTTACATTATATACACGTGCAATGAATGGAATAAACACTGTAATAAGTTTGAAATCGCCTATCCGAGCTGCTCTGCATGCAGACTGATCCCTTTTCTCTAGCTTCCTTGAATGTACGATGAGGAAGATCATGTGACCAGATGCTAGTGCACGTTTAGAGAGAGGGAGGGCAGTGCTGACAAAGGGGTGTGCCTGGGTTTGTGACAGGACATGAAGGGGCGGTGCCTTAGCAAATGCTTGTTAAAATAGAATACAAGAAAACTGGTCTTTCAAAGTTGTTTTTTTTAAAACAGAAAATGCTAAAAGTATTATTTCTTACTACAGAACTGATTTATTAAAAAAAACACACATGCAGGATATAGACTGAACTGCAGCTTTAATAGTGTTAGTTGTGTGAGGGAGAGGATAACATTGTGACAATTAATGCTATTCTTACCTAATGATTCAGGACATACAGGATATGTAAGGATTATTTGCACAATAACTGTACAGCTGAGTGTTACGGTGAGACAAGATGGGGGGGGGGGGGGGGGTAATTTGACACCAAAGACAAGGTAAGAGGTGGGAAGGGGCACAAGCAGGGGTCGCAGAAGGAAAGTTTTGCCCACCCCTTCCTTAGGCTGCACTTATAGTGCCGGCTACAGATGACGTCTCCCGTCTCCATAACCCAAGCGAAAGTTGTAATTTGAGTTTGGGAGAATGTCTCTTGTTAGCAAGGGGCAGTGACAGAAGGCAAGAGGAGTGGGACAAGAGCAAGGGGAAGGCTGAAATGGAGAGGAGTTGTAATTTCTGTTTGTATGCTGAATTTACAGTACTTTTACTTTAAATTACGGGAGAATTTTCTATTTTAAAGTTGTTCATATAGTGCAGGCCTGCACAACTCGTAACGTGAGAAGGGCCGAACTGCTCCAAGGAAAAAAAAATTGGGCCGCACGGGTAAAATCATCATCACTCTCCTCTAGCACCTCATCCTCATATATCTCCCCCAGCACCCTTCATCATCATCCTCATATCTCCCCCAGAACCCCTAAGTATCAACCTTTGCGATACTCCCCATCTATCTCTCATACCACACATCAACCCCCCTGCACCACACATCAACCCCCCCTGCACCACACATCAACCCCCCCTGCACCACACATCAACCCCCCCTGCCCCACACACCAAACCCCCCTCACCACACACCAACCCCTCCTCACCACACATCACCCCCCCTGCCACCACATCAAGCCCCCATTCACCCAGTAGACCAAGCACAGCTGCCTAGGGGTCACACTCGACTCCTCTCTCATCTACATTCGCCCCCTCACATTCAAAACATTTCTAAAACTTGTCGCTTTTTCCTCCGCAATATAACAAAGATACGCCCTTTCCTCTGTTGCTACTGCTAAACACTCTGACTCAGGCCCCGCATTCTCTCCCGTCTTGATTAAACGAACACTCCTGCTGTCCGGCTCTTCCTGCCTCTCACCTTCTCCCCTACAATCTATCCTAAATGACTGCTGCCAGAATCACTCTACATCTTTCCTAGATCTGTCGCAGCGTCCCCTCCTGAAATCCCTCTCCTGGCTTCCATCAAATCCCGCATCTCACACTCCATTCTTCTCCTCACTTTTAAAGCTTTACCACTCTTCTGCCCCTCCTTCCATTCTCAGCCCTAATTTCGCTATGCACCATCCCGACTCTTGCGTTCTGCTCAAGATGTCTTCTTTCTAACCCCCTTTTTGTATCTAAAGCCCTCTCCGCCTAAACCTTTCTCACTGACTGCCCCACACCTCTGGAATGCCCTTCCCCTCAGTACCCGACTAGCACCCTCTCTATCCACCTTTAAGACCCAACTTAAAACACACTTGCTTAAAGAAGCATATGAATAGCACTGTGGATATTCTGAACACATGATACATGAAGCTTGGCCCCTGCAGACGCACTTACCAGAACTCCCTCCTACTGTCTCTGTACGTTCTCCCTACCTACCAATTAGACTGTAAGCTCCTCGGGGCAGGGACTCCTCTTCCTTAATGTTACTTTTATGTCTAAAGCACTTATTCCCATGCTCTGTTATTTATATTATCTATTATTTATTTGATTACCACATATATTACTACTGTGAAGCGCTATGTACATTAATGGCGCTATATAAATAAAGACATACAATACAATACCTCACATCAAGCCCCCAGCACCTCACATCAACCCCCCCAGCACCTCACATTAACCCCCCCAGCACCTCACATTAACCCCCCCAGCACCTCACATGAACCCCCCCAGCACCTCACATGAACCCCCCCAGCACCTCATATCAAGCCCCACTGCACCACACATTAACCCCCCCAACACCTCATATCAAGCCCCCAGCACCTCACATCAAGCCCCCCTGCACTTCAAACCCTCCCTCCTCTCCCCTTCCCTAGGCTTACAGTGGAGGAGGCAGCGGCAGAGCAGGCAGGAGTGCACGCTCTAGCAAGCAGCAGGCAGGAAAGGAAGTGCCTCAATGCTAGAGCGCGCTGCTACCCTGCGAGGGGGAGAGCGGGCTCGCGGGGGGGGGGGGGGGGAGAGAGCAGAAAGCCGCCGCGGGCCGCACAGCGAGTGCAGGCGGGTCGCATGTTGTGCAGGCCTGATATAGCGTGTTTCACTTGACAGACACACACACACCAAAAATCAGGGCCGCCAACAGAAATCATGGGGCCCAGGACAAATGAAAGGAGCAGGCCTCCCCCCCCCAACCCATGGCGCACCTACCACAGAAAAACACATTTTAGCGCACAACTTTTACTTAACCCCCCAATACATATAAAAAATACACCCCCAACCCCCCAATAAATATAAAAATACACCCCCAATAATAAAACGCTGCACCCGGTGCCAGGTCTCTTGGCAGCGCCGGAAGTCAGCTGGGATAAGCTTCCGGTGCGCCGGCGTGAGAGGGAGGCCCGGCGCACGCACGAGCAGCCATTGTGGGATTGAGAGGTGCCTACAGCGGGGCAGGGCCGGTAGCAACTGCTGTAACCTGCAGCCGGGCCCCTGCCACCGCCAGACCCCGCAGTCCCGCCAGACCCCCGCCACCCACCCGCAATCCCACCACCCACCGGCCCCCCCGCAGTCCCGCCAGCTGCCGGGCCCCCGCCACTGTCCCCCCACAGTCCCGCCAGCTGCCAGGCCCCCGCCAGCGGCCCCTCCCACCACCGGTACACCGCCCCCCACCCCCTGCAGCCACCAGCCCGAGCTGAGATAATCCCCAAGGTAAGCCTGATTTTTATGTGTATTGGGGCGGGAGTGGGGTATATGTGTAGATGTATTGGGGGGGTTGGGGTATTTTTTAGATGTATTGGGGGTGTTGGGGTTTATTTGTAGATGTATTGGGGGGGAGTGGGGTATATGTGTAGATGTATTGGGGCGGGAGTGGGGTATATGTGTAGATGTATTGG
>WSYH01019119.1:0-10430 GCA_036426205.1 Ascaphus truei
CACCACACACACACACACACACACACACAACACCACACCACACAACACACACACACACACACACACACACACACCACACAACCCCACACCACACACACCACCTCCATCAGTCGCTCGCCCCCCTCCACTACACACACACTCTTCTCAATCTCTCTCCCCCATAATACACAACACACCTCTCTCTCTCTCTCAATCTCTCTCTGCACAAACACACAGTACACCCACACTCCTCGTACCTCACAGTATCTCAGGAGCGCTGGAGGGGAGAGAGGGGGGGGGAGAAACACACTCGGCTACTATCTCCCGTCCCGCGAGACAGCGGAGATGAGAGCGCTGGGAGGGGGGGGGTGTATCTCCCAGCGCCGGGGGGGGGTGTTGTATCTCCCGACCCACGCACACAGCGGAGAGTGCCGGAGGTGGGGGGTATTCCCGACCCGCGCGCACAGCGGATGGAGTGCGGAGGTGGGGGGTTACTCCCGACTCGCGACGACAGCGGGAGAGTGACGGAGGTGGGGGGGTATCTCCCGACCCGCCGCGCACAGCGGGAGAGTGCCGAGGGGGGGGGGTATCTCCTGACCCGCACGCTCGGCGGAGAGAGTGACGGAGGTGGGGGGTATCTCCCGACCCGCGCGCACACGGAGAGTGCGCGCGGAAGAAATGAGGCAGACACTGATTTGGCTCAACAACGCAGAGAAGATCTGCGCAAAAAGAACAGATTATCGATATCTTGAAATGCAGAGATTTCGAGAGAAGCTGCCTTAATACAGCATGAAAAGAAAATAATTAAAGTGTAAACACAAGTGATAAACGCGCTCACATCGGGAGAGTGCTGTAGGTGGGGGGTATCTCCCGACCCGCGCGGACAGCGGGAGCGCCAGGACCGCCGGGCAGGATGTATCAGTGTTTATAAAATATTTAAAGTGCATTAATTCCCCCCACCTCGAAGCATCGGTTCAAAATCCTCCATGACCGATCAGTGAGGTCTTGAATACAGGAAGGCTGACAACAATTATACAAAGATATATATAGGATGAGGAGCAGCAGACACAGCAGAAAGAAAGACACAACGCGCACACCCCCTCCCACCCCCCATCATTACTTTACCCGTTGCAAGAAGGAGTGGCGGTTTGAAGTTCTGTAATCCATCCCGCTCACAGTCACATCAGCTACAGCTACAGGATGTTTTTTTTTTTTTTTCGCACAAGGGATTTTTTTTCAGCAGGGTTTTTTTTTTTTGCAGAGCCAGGAGTAAAAGTACTGGCCACGAGCCATATCAATCGCGCGCGATTTGTGCACCGGGGTTGTCGAGGCACTGTATAGGGATATGAACCGAGTATAGAGATGAGGAGAGATATAGATAGATATATATACTAGAGGTATGAATATGAACTTATAGAATTATCTCTTATATCTAAATATATGTATATCTATATATTTATATAGTTTATATAATATATATATATATACTATATATAACAGTATCTGTTGCATAAATGGTCCTTTTAGGTTAACTTTGGTCCAAAGGTTGTAAGCCCATGAGCACTACCCGACCGCAGACCAAAACGCCTAAGGGTCCTAAACACTAATATGGATGTGAATTCTTTCACCTGTACATTACCTTGAGAACCAAGTTCATGGATATATATAGGAGTCTGTAAAATAAAAGAGAGATGTGGAGGGAAAAAAAGAACGTCGAGAAAATGAGAAAATGTCAATTTGCATAGTCTAGTCTGATTGAAGTTTTATTAACCTGTTATAAATACCCAGGAAACGAGCACTCTGTATTGATTGTCCGCAATAAAAACTAACGTCTGCACGTACCCATGATGTGGAAGGAGATTGAGTAGCTTTTAACCATTTCAAAGGGGGTCAGGTAGATTGTCTTCAGTCTTTGCGTTTCTTCCTCTGATGCTTTCCATCTTTTCTTGTTTGTGCCTTAAATTCCTTGCTTTCTCTTCTTGCGTCTCTTTGGTTTTTTGCTACCTCATATGGTCTGCCGTTTTTCTCCCCGACGTTTTGCGTGTGCCTTATCGCTCTATGGCCGGGCTTAATCTTCGCGTTATGTGTCGGGTTTTGTCTCCCAGTTGGGTTTCTCTCCAAGTATGCCGCCCTTTCATCGCAGATACCGATCTGCATTCCCTTTGTTACTCGTGGGGACGCTGCTGTGCCTAACGTTTTAGGGCCTATGGCCGGCTTCTTCGGGCGCTCTTATGGATTAGCTTGCTTAGACGTCGCTCGATTCCCCCTGTCGCTCCTGTTACTCTTGGGCTTTATTGCGTTGGGTGTTTGTGTCTGTATCGCGTTCTTGCCTGGACGTCTGCGGGTCCTTAGTTCCGTTCGTTGGATCCGGGGCGTGGTCCTCGTTTTATTTCGCTCTCCGAGCCCACTAAATTGGTTTAGGGCTTTTGTTTTTGGTTCTTGATGGTGTCTTACTTGCTCTGCTTTCTCCTTTTCACCTTCTACTTCTCCACGCGATTCGGCCTGTCCTCCGCTTTGTCCGGCATTCTATGGCGCTCTCTTTGCTATATTAATTGATGGCCCACCTCTTCACCTCTCTCCTCTCTTTAGGTACTGTCTTGTTTTTTCCCATCCATGCCCCTCCGTTTCCTCTCTTTCTTTCTCGCCGGCCTTTTCCTCTGATCCCTCGCCCCCTTCTCTAACTTAATGGTTTCTTTTTCCCCGCTTTTAGCCTTCAACAGCGTCTTAGATATAGTATTCTTATTTCCCTCCGTGGGGCCTGTTTCTGCCTGCTACCCGTGCGTACGCTTGCATACCCTTTCCCGAGTCTCTCTCTGCGGGTGCCTGTTACTTGGCTTTTTTGTTTGTTTGGTCCGTCTCGGAGCCCAGTGCGCTTGGGCTGTCCTATTTATCTTTTAAGTGGTTGGTAAACGGGTAGCGGGGTCTGGGGGCTTGTCCGCGTCTGGTGGGTTTCCGTGCACCCACCCGCCCGACCCCCGTTGTGGGGGGGGTGGTGTGAGCTCAACAGTGGGACGGAGGAGCCCACACTCCAAATCAGCCAGGAACAGCTGAGCAGAATTGCATACCACACAGAACACCCTATATTGCTAATATTGAACCCCCAAAATAACACAAGATATATATATGCGTATAAGTGTCAAAGTGGAGTGCTATGAGCATGGAACTATATATTTAAAACCAGAGACAGAAATGAAACACAGAAGAGCTCAGTGCTACAGCCTATGGACACAAATACTGTAAAGGTACGGGGGACACCTTCTCTCTAAGGGGTCCCCCGCAACTTTACTCTCCTCTGCTCCAGCTCTGCCTCCTCCGCCGCCGCGGGCCGGGATTCTCCGTATCCTCCGATTACCGCACGGCTACTGATCTAGCGCATGCGCGGGCACGGGCCGAGGAACCTTTACATCCTTTCTAGGAGGAGGAGGTGCCCGCTCCCAGCTGAGGCCGCACGAGGACTATCCCGCCGCAGCGCACAAACCTGATGCACGTGCACCGCTCACAGGGCTGACCCAAATCTAGCGCATCGTGGAAGTTTTTCGCCCCTACCAATCTATATTCTTACCTGGGGCGCTCCCTCGTTAATTCCCTCTCACCATTGGTCTTCCTCCTACTTATACATTGCCTCAGCCATCATTTCTGGCTGAGAATAGCTTTTTATGACTGTGTGCAAACCACGGTCGTGCCTGCCTCAGTTCCTGTCTCTTTATCTCCTTGTGATCCATGTGTACCGAAACCGGCCTGGCGTGGAACCCGCTTCTGGACTTTACCTTGGTTGTATCCTCCACATCCTGGACTCCCCGACCCTGTACCTCGGCTTGCGGATCTGACTACCTCCCAGTCTGGACACAGGCTCTCGGTACCGCCTATCTTCTAGGGAAACCTCACCTTCTCATCTGGACGAGTATCGACTTTATCTTATATCCCAGAAGGTCCAGACAGGCCATTTTCCACTTTCCAGGCGTTGTCCCCGTAGCTGTGGGTGCAGAGGTTGTTACCCATCTCACTCAGTTTCGGGGGTCCCTCTGGTCGTGGTGAGCACAGCGTAACATTATGATTCAGCCCTAAGACATGGACCCCGAAGAGGTTGAGCCCACCAAGCCCATGCAGCGACTTCTCCAGCTAGAGGGCGCAGATTTGCCTCCAATGACGCGGGAGCTCTCTAGAATCCTCGGTTGAAGCCTTCCCCAGGCTTCTATTGCCAGGCAGCTGCGGCGTTTCCTCCCGGGTATTCCCGATGGGCTGTTGGATTCTCGTAACAGCTCCCAAACCGCTATGCAGGGGATCCCACGAGTGCAGAGGGTTTCTGAATCAGTGCGAGATTGCACTTTGAAATATCTACTTCGAGCTTCCCCATGCTCGTTCAAAGTGGCCTATATTATGTCTCTCTTGAACAGATAAGGCACTAGCCTGGGCACACTCATATGGGAGCGCGGACATACATGACGCATGACTATTCTCGCTTTCTTCGAGGATTCAGGGCAGTTTTGATACGCGTGGAGCAAAATTACGGAAGATTTTCTCATCTCAATTTCCCAGGGGTAATCGTCCTGTCGCCGGTATTGCCTTTGGACTTCCGGACCATCGCGGGCCGGAGACCCTCCTGGAATGTTGGCTCACTATCAGCAGCTTTTTGGCAGGTCTGTCGCAATGCCATCAAGGACCAGCGGCACTATGGGAGGAGACCCACAGATTGGAGGATCTCATTGTGGTCTGCATCGAGTGGCAAAAGCGGTTTACGAGAGAGGGAGAAGACTGGAACGCGCTCTTCCTCGTACCACCTCCTCACGGTTCTTCCAGCCGCAGTCTCATTCATTACGGCCCCCAACCAATGGATGAGCCTGAACCGATGCAGCTCGGAGGTCATCGGCATCCGCCGTATGAGAGACACGGCCGGACGGATGGTGGGACGGTGCATTACGCCGGGGTCATCCCGGGCATATGCTGGTAAGCTGTCCTATTAGACCGGGAAGCGCCAGGACCCAATAGGTATGAGAGGGTCTCGTTGGGTATAATGTGCGACTCTTGCCTCTTTCTTCTTATAAAAGTACTTCTCATCGTATAATGCTGCCTATTTCGATGGCCGGGAATAAAACTCACTGATCCCCGCTTAGGCATTTATGATTTATGGGTCTCAGGGGAAACTTACAGGATCAAGTTTGCCTATCGGAATGGGATTCGCTTACGTCTAAGGCTGTTCCAGGTGGTCGGGGGGCCATAGAGGCGTCACCCACTCCAACAAGCCTTTATTTCTATGGAGGACTTGTATCTACCCCTCTCCACGGAGGACGTACAAGAGAGATTATCTTGGACGTGATCCACACTCCATCTTGTAGGAATGTAATTCTGGGACTCCCCTGGACTGCAATTTCATAACCCACAATTAGAATGGAGTATAGGAACCCCTAGAGGGAAAAGACCTGGTGCACTTCAAGACCTGTCTGTCTTCCCCCCAAACGGATGTTAGCCGGGAGTGAATTACCCCCGCAAGTAATAAACTTCCCTTCCAACGGTTTACTGGCGGACGTTTTTGATAAGGACGTTCTGAAGTGTTACCTCCCCCACTAGAGACTTTGACTGTCCTATTGAGCTCCTTTCCGGTGCTACCCTTACCCAAAAGCCGTTCTTACCCCCTATCCCATACCCGAGACCAAGGCCATGACCGAGTATATCCAGGATAATTTGAGGAAGGTTTCATCCGCACTATTCATCTCCAGCTGGAGCTGGTTTTTTTTTGTTAGAAACAGGAGGGTTCCTTGCGCCCCTGTGTTGACTACAGAGGTCTTAACAAATTACATCAAGAACCGTTTACCCCCGTGCCACTTATCTCCGAACTCTTCGATCGTTTACAGGGGGGCAACAATTTTTTCCAAACTTGATCTCCGCGGAGCCTATAACCTTGTCCGCATCCGTTCAGGGCGACGAATAGAAGAACCGCCTTAACAACCGGATGGGCATTATGAAACCTAGTCCATGCCTTCAGCCTGTCAAATGCCCGCGTGTCTTCCAGGAGTTTATCAAGAGATCTTCCGTGATCTCCTCGAAAGCTTCGTTATCCGTATACCTTGACGATATCCTTATTTTTTCCAAATCCCTCTCTGACCACATTCAACCCACCAAATTAGTCTTTGTCCCGCCTTCAGGAGAACAATCTCTATGCTAAGCTAGAAAGTATTTTCATCTTTCTTCCCTTTCCCTTTCTTGGATATATCATTTCTAGCACCTGGCTTCTCTATGGACCCAGTCAAACTCAAGGCTGTCTTAGAATGGCCACAACCCATTCCCTGAAAGCCATACAGCGGATTCTTGGATTTGCGAATTACTATTGTAAATACATCAAGAATTTTTCTCTATCACCGTGGCTCCCATTACTGCCCTTACCAAGAAGGGAGCTAAAAACAGCAGTCTGGTCTCCTGTACTCTCCAAGCTTTCGACTCCCTCAAAAATCTTTCGCTTCTGCTGCCTATTTTGCGTCAACCATGACACCCGGGCTTCCTTTACCCTAGAGGTAGACGCCATCTACCTGCCTTCTCTCTCAGAGACAAATCCCACACGGCCAACTTCATCCCTGTGGGTTCTTTTAAAAAAAAAAAAGCATGTGTGTGCTGTGCAACGCGCATAGTAGTGAAAATTCTTTTGACTTTTGTCACAGAAATTGACTTATAACGCGCGTGATCGGCACACATGGTCAGTCATGTATGTGTTGTCAGTCAGTGTGCCGTCAGAGAGTATTGTATCTGTGTTTGTTTGTGTGTGTGTCAAGTCAGTGTATGATCTGTACACGTCAGTGTATGTATCGTCCCGGTCAGTGTGTGTATGTGTGTCGGTCGTGTGTGCATGTGTGTCAGTGTGTGCATGTGTTGTCATGTGTGCATGTGTGTCAGTCAATGTGTGTGTGTGTGTGTGTGTCAGTCAATGTGTGTGGGTGTGGTGTAGTCAGTGTGTGTGTGTGTCAGTCAGTGTGGTGTGTGTCTGTCAGTCAATGTGTGTGTGTGGTTGTGTCAGTGTATGTCTCTCTCCTCTCTGGTTTTGTGATGGTCTCTCTGTGTCGGTTTTCAGTGTGTGTATGTGTGTCAGTCAGTGTGTGTATGTGTGTCAGTCAGTGTGTGTATGTGTGTCAGTCAGTGAGTGAGTGTGTGTCAGTCAGTGTGCGTGCGTATGTGTGTCAGCAGTGTGCGGCGTATGTGTGACATCATGTGCGTGTACGTGCGTCAAAGTGTGCGTGCGTCAAAGTGTGCATGTGTCAGGTGTGTGTATGTGTTTTTTTGGCAGCAGTACCACATCTGAATGTTGAGCGGGTGGGGGAGCTCACGTGGGGGGAAGGAATAGGCACATCATTCAGGGCGGTTGTTCGGTACGATCATGGGGTGTGGGTGCGTGCCGTTAGGTTGTGTGTCCGAGTGTGTGCGTTGTCAAGTGTGCCCGTGCGTGCGTCAGAGTGTGTGTGACGTGTGTCAGGGGTTGTGTGCGTCAGAGTATATGCGTGCGTCAGTGTGTTGTGCGTGCGTGCATCAGAGGTGTGTGCGCGAGCGTCAGAGTGTGTGCGTGCGTCAGAGTAAGTGTGTGTGTGAGTCAGTCAGTGTGTGGTGTGCGTCAGTCAGTGTGTGTGTGTGCGTCAGAGTAAGTCATTGTGTTGTGTGTGTCGTCAGTGTGTGTGTGTGTCAGTGTGTGTATGTGTCAGTCAATGTGTGTTTGTGTGTGTATGTTCAGTGGTGTGTGTGTCTGTCAGTGTGTGTGTATCTCCTGTGTGATACACACCGTATGGTCTCCTGTCGTGTTCCTGCCCCCCTCTCTCCGTGACTCCACCACCCCCCCCCCCCCCGGCGAGAGCTGCGGACCCTGGGGGCTCATGCTGAGTCTTCTGAGCCGATACAGAAAAAGGTGAACGGGAAACACAAAATGGATTGCCCCCCTAAAAGAATCACCTTTTAAATGACACCCAAACAGTTGTAAAAATTAGTCTTTTTAATAATTTACTTAAAACATATATTACAAATCATGTGTAAGTGAATTAAAATTAAATCACGCTATGGGCACGGTTCCTGTTATAAGCTACATACTCTCCAGCGTAACCAACTTGATAATGGTGTGGATAAGAGGCACAGGTTTGAGTGTCAGGGTGTTAACAACCCCTCTGGAGCAACGGTTGAGACCCAGAAAGTGTAAACCCCTTCCTTTTTTGGTACCCCTCCCACCTTCAGTCGATGCCGTATTTTCACTTCCCTTCCTTTTTAATTTCGTACACAAGTGAGTGCCAATTGGGTTAAATGTCCGCTTTGAGCAGATTACCCCCCCACCCCCCGTCGACGCTCAGCTCCCTCCCCACCGCCACCTCAGCCCCCCCCCTTCCAAACCTGGACCCACCCCACCATCCCCACACGCCAGCGCGCCATCCTTCCCAACAGCGGCCTCATATATCACCCACGCGCGTTCAACAACCCCGCCGCATCCAGCTGTGAGCGGGCGCCGGCGCCAGCCTCCACTCCTCCGTGCCATCGGACATGGCAGAGGGCAGGGAACGTCCTGCTGCCGCCACTTCTGCGACATGTGCTTGGCGCGCGGCTTGGCCGCAGGGGCGCGGGAAGCAGGTGGCCGCTGACCAAGCCACGCGTTCTGGCAGGCGTGGCGCGCGGACATGGCAGCGGGCGGCGGAACAGCGGCAGTTTAGGAGCAGGGCCGGCTAAGCCACCGCATGTGAGGCACCTGGTGTGTGTGGAGAGGGTGAGTGGTGGACGGCGGCGATTAGGAGCGGCGCCGGCGGATAGCGACCGCCCGCCAGGCGCAGGGAACGTGGTGAGGGATCGGCGTCCATTACTGTGACGTCACTCGCTATCCGTTCTTCAAACATTTCGCCCCTTATCTACCCGTTTTTTATATCCCATCAAGAGGTGCCACTGAAAGAATTTCACTTCAAAAATCTTGGCAAGAACAGAATATGACGTCGGCGAACAGAGAGCTCCTGGCTATTAAACCTCACCCTTCAGGACATGGAGAAAATCGCTGAGGGACGGAGACCCCATTCAAATCTTTATGATCTAAAAACACTTTACATTGAGAGGTGCACCGTCGCCTTGGGCACACACACACACACACACACACACACACACACTCTCAGTCTCAGTCGCTCTCCCCCATACACATACACACACTCTCTCTCAATCTCTCTCCCCCATATATACACACACACTCTCTCTCTCTCTCTCAATCTCTCTCTCACATACACATACACACACACTCTCTCAGTACCTCACAGTATCTCAGGAGCGCTGGAGGGGAGAGAGGGGGGGGGGAGAAACACTCGGCTACTATCTCCCGTCCCGCGAGGACAGCGGGAGAGCGCTGGGAGGGGGGGGGTCCCGACCCACGCACACAGGGGTAGAGTGCCGAGTGGGGGGTATCTCCGACCCGCCGCCACACGGGAGAGTGCCGGAGGTGGGGGTGTATCTCCCGACCCGTAGCGCACAGCGGGAGAGTGAACGGAGTGGGGGGGTATCCCCGACCCGCGCGACAGCGGGAGAGTGCCGAGGTGGGGGTATTCCCTGACCCGCACGCTCTGCGGGAGAGTGACGGAGGTGGGGGGTATCTCCCGACCCCGCGCGCACACGGAGAGTGCGCGCGAAGAAATGAGGCGACACTGATTTGGCTCAACACGTCAGAGAAGATCTGCGCAAAAAAGACAGATTATCATGTATCTTGAAATGCAAGATTTCGAGAGAAGCTGCCTTAAACAGCATGAAGAGAAAATAATTAAAAGTGATAAACACAAGTGATAAACGCGCGCACAGCGGAGAGTGCTGGAGGTGGGGGTATCTCCCGACCCGCGCGGACAGCGGGAGCGCCAGGGACCGGGGCAGGATGTATCATGTATATATAATATTTTAAGTGCATTAAATTCCCCCCACCTCGAGCATCTTTCAAAATCCTCCTATGACCGGATCAGTGAGGTCTTGTAAATTACGGAGCGACCAATTATACAGAGAATAATAGAGGAGGAGGACACGCAGCAGCAGCAGCAACACACGCGCACACCCCCTCCCCCCCCCCATCATTACTTTACCCTGCAGAGAAGGGAAGGGCGGTTTGAAGTCCTGGTAAACTCCACTCCGCGTCACAGCCACACAGCTATCAGCTAAAGGGATTTTTTTTTTTTTTCAGCAAGGATTTTTTTTCGAGCAGGGTTTTTTTTTTTTGCAGAGCAGAGAAAGTTACTGGCCACGAGCCATAATCGATCGCCGCGGCGATTGGCGGACCGGGTGTGTCGAGCACTGTATATATATAATATAATATATATCATATATATATATATATATATATATATATATATATATATATATATATATATATATAATATATATATAAATGTCCATATATTAGAGATCTATATTAGATTGTATATTATCATAAATATATAGACTAATATAGAGAACTTATATAAAAGTATCCTTTTTCGCAT
>WSYH01019120.1:0-10429 GCA_036426205.1 Ascaphus truei
TATATATATATATACTGCATATATACTGTATTATAAATTAATATTCATATACTGCTGCGGCACAGTTTATTCGAGCATTTGCCCGTTCTGTGCCGCAGCAGTAGCCTGGCGCGCGCCCTCCGATCGGGGCGCTCTCCCTACCGCAGCCGGGTCCGCCGGGTCCCCCGGAACCCCCTGCCGCTGTCCCGCGATCGCGGGACACCAGGGCTCCCTCGGGGAGCCCCTGGACACGCGTGCAGGGGGCGCACGCTCCCGATGACGCGTGACCGCGCGTCTATGACGCGCGGCACGCCGAGGGGCGGCCACTAGCAAGCCGGGAAATCTCCCGGCTTGCGGACACCCACCCCCCCCCATGGCCACCCACCAACCACTGACCCCCCCCACCACCCCCACCTGCTGGCCACCACCCCACCCACCCCACACCCCCCTGACATACCCCCCCCCCCCGCCACCCCGCCCCGGCCATCACCCCCCCACTGCAACGCCCCCCCCACTGCACCCCCCACCCCACCACCCCCCCCTCCACCCCCCCCCAACCCCCCCCCCCCCCCACCCTGACCACCAAGACCCCCCCCACCCCACCCCCCATAACCCCCCAACCCACCCCCCCCCCCCGACCAGCGACAACAACCAAACTCCACACACACACACACACATGCACACATACAACAATACATACATTAAACATAACAGACATACAGACATTACACACACATGACTGGACACACAACAACACATGACTGACACCACATACACACACACACTGGCTGGGGACACACATACCCCCAACACAAGGAATCAACACTAGCTATTTGCACAATACAGGGAGTGTGACCGAGCACGCGAGGATTATAAAGTTAAATTTTTTGCGTTTTGTCAATGAAATTGTTGATTTTGATTTGTAATTTAAACATTCACACAACACAAATACAATTTTCTGGACAAAAGTCAAGAAAGTAATGTTTCACTTACTATGCGCGTGCACACACCACACAGCTTTTTTTAAAAGTCTCAGGACGGTTAATGAAGGGAGGAAACGAGAATGCTGTGGTAGCCGAGATATTGTGACTTGTCAGGAACTTGGGCTTACGGATGCAAATGCGGCCAAAATAGGTTATACGGATCTGTCGAGGAGGTCTTCGGACCCGAGAGAAACCACCAACGTGTAATACCGATTTGCTTCGGCACTAAAGAAGAAGAAAGAGTGAGAATTTATCTTCACGATGTGACTTGTCTCATTATCATAAGGAGAATCCTTGCCCTCATGTGTTTCGTATTAAAAACCAACCCCACTAGTGGTGCAGGACAGATCCTGATTTCTGCAAAAAATGGGTGTCTATATTAAACAAAATGCTCTCTGGATGACTCTGTTGGGAATTGAGCAATCGGACAAAGGAAATTGAGAAAAGATCAAGAAGAACATAACTGACACCAAGATACCCACGGAACATTCTGGAAGGATGATACCATAATAATTGGTATATGTGAATAAGTGAATATAAGGCAGCTAACACACTTAATTATAATACAATAGTTGATACAGTGCAAGTTTGTAATATAAATTAATAGGTGTGCTCAAATAAAAACCTGCTCAAACCCTCGTTAGGTAGAACCTGTTTCAAGGGTTCCAAGTAGAAAGATGTATTTCAAACAAATCAGGAGAGCAAAATAAGGGAAATAAAAAACAGAAAAAAGGCAAATTTACGTGAAGACGTTGAGACTATGAGAAAATATAAGTGACAATACTTGGCTCTGTGGTCTATATACTCTCAAGATGTAAAGGTAAAGTATGCAGTAGGCAGATTGGGCTGCCACCACAGGTAGTAGCTGTTGTGTTGTGGATATCCTCCAGGCTTATCTCGTCAGGGTGGACCATGGTGTACATAGGGGAGGGAAACAAGCTACATAGGGAGATCTGTCTTTCAAAAAATTTATTAAAATGAGTGTAAGCATATAAAACTGTGCAATTACAAGTGCCCAGAATTAAAATTGCATTTTCACAATCACAGTTGTCTAGGGTTTTTTGCCGATCTCACCGCCTCTCTCTGGCTAGGATGTCAGCCGTCTGCAGCCTGGAAAACCACTAGTCGCTCGTTTCTCCATCCGGGCGTGACGTCATGCCTCAGTGGAAGGTACAGCTACGGTCCCTCACTAGACCAAAAAACACCACTCTACGCTTTCGCCCACCATCAGCAAGCTGTCAGTGGCTTTCGTCAAGGAGTGTGACACCACTCTGACAAAGCCATTGACAGTTGCGAGTGGGCGAAACGCTAAGATAGAGTGGGTTTTTTTGCGTCTGTGAGGGACCATAGCTGTACCTTCCACTGAGAAGTTGAGCCCACAACGCACCGGAGGAGAAACGGAGCTGAGTGATTCCAGGATGCAGACGGCTGACATCCAGAGCCAGAGAGGAGGCGGTGATTGAGATCCGGAAAAAAAACCATAGAATCCTTGTGATTGTGATAAATGCAATTTTAATTTGGCACAGGTAAGTGCACCATCTTTATTGCTTAAAACTCATTTAAAAGTTTTTGAAAGGACAGATGCACTGATGAGCTTGTGTTTCCTCCCTATATGTACACCTGGTGCACCCTGACGAGCTAAGCCTGGAGGGATATCCACAAACACACAGCTACTACACTGCGTGGGTGGCAAGCCCAATCTGCCTATGCATACTTACCATTTCCATATTGTGAGTACGATAGACCGACAGAGCCAAGATATGTCATTAATTTTCATCATAAGTATCAACGTCTGCACTAATTGCACTGTTTTCGTTTTTTATTACCTATATTTTGCTCCTCCTGGAATGTTTGCCAAATAACCACTAATAATTGGACAATAAAATTCAGAATGCTGTTGATTACATAGAGCTAACTTGTTAACTATAAATGGGATAAGTTGACAGCAAAGTGAATCAGACTACAAAGAGATGCAAGGTGTTACAAATGGCCTTTTGGGGTCTCAGCGACAAGCACTAGGGTAGAACCAGAACAAAGGAGATGTTATCCAAATCCAGGAAAGCAGCGTTGGGGTTCCGAGATACACATACCAGCAATACGGACATGTCGATCACAATGACCATTAATATGCGGAGCCTTTTTTATGACAACGGGAACACCCCCCCACCCCCACCCCCGACAATGGCCGGAAACCTCCGTTACACGGCTCCGACGCCGGGGACCAAATCGAAGGGGAGGCTGGAAACCGAAGGTTCCTACCACAGGAGTTCAAAGAAGACGGGGGCAGAGGAAGGAAGATGACAGAATCCGGTGATCTCTTAAACTCTCTATCAGATAAAACTTATCAGAAGTACACCCCTACAACTGTGGAAAGTTTCCGTGCCCAGAAAGGGATCTCCTTTGTCCCACAACTCCCAACAGCCCTTTGACGGGAAGTAGATCCGTACAAATTACATCATCAAATTAAAGCTGAAATACTATTTCTGCAAAAAGGATGACTCGGCCGTTCTTTGACAGGAACCCCAGTAGTTTAGTGCGTTGGAAGTTAACAAAGTTCAGACTAAAAGCATCTTTGAGCCTCTTAATACGAATCAGGCATTCCACACTTCATGTGGTTTTGAGACGGATACCAGACAACGGGTTAGAACCCACGGACTAGTTATTTACAACTTCACTAAGAGTGAATGGCTGGCCGTTGAAAATCGCTGAATAACAGGAGGGAGATATTCATTCTAACTGCGACACAGGGGGGGGTGGCATGTACCCCCACTCATGACAATACTCCTTTACGGAGTGCAATCTGAGACAAACCGCCAACCAGGATCAGTATAAGAATACCATCGGATCCCCACAGCCGATATACAACGGGAAGCGCCTGGATGCCATTATTCAGATTTGGATGACATAATGGTTGGATCGGGAAAGATACGGTAAACCGCTTCCCTAACCACTGAATACCCCATTTATGCAGTCATCTGTACCTACCCAGGTGCCATAAGGACTACAGCACAAAAGCCAGGGCAGACCGATCATATCGGCACTAGCGCGTATCTCTTATGCACACCCTCTTTCACAATTTGTCGACTTCCCTCTACAACCGATTTGGTGCTAAGATGGCATCTTCATAACGTAATACGGATTTTATAAATAACATATCCAGCAACTCCAGATGAGTTCAGCGGATGTCCTGTTGGTTAACACTTGACGTATCTAGTTTGTATACCACATACCACATCAGGAAGGGATGGAGCGCGGTAGGAGATATCTACAATTGTATCCGCCAGCCCCCGATGGAACGGTCCACGTGAAGTTCATTTGGATGATTACCTAGATTTGTACTAACATAAGAACTATTTCAGTGTTGAATTGCAATACATACCTCCAGCTCATGGCCTGCGATGGGGCTCCAAACAGTGGCCCCATCTATGTAATATTTTTACGGACAACGTATGAGCAGCACCATCTTTACACAAGCCTTCCCCTATGTGCCGAACGAATCTTTCTACTCTCCAAGATACATTGACCAATATCCCTTCTACTGTGGGGTGGTGGTGAAAGGATGTTACTAGAGTTACATTAATTATGTACAACCTCATACCCTCCAACCTACTTCACTCATAAGTAACAAATATCGGAGATTGTATTTTTGGACCACCGTGATTACAAGAGACAACACACTCTGTACAAGATCCAGCATAGGAACACTAACAAAAAACACATTACTATATGCGGGTAGCCCATCACCCACCACCTCAAGAAGAGCTTCCTATTCACAGATGCTGCGTGTGTACGGAGGAAACGCGTGATCCAGTTAAGGTGGGAACCGGCACTTTTGGAAAATGGCTGAAGTTTCATTGAAAGAGGCTAGTGACCCAATTGACATCCAACTGAAGCGATTGACGAAAAGCGTCGGTGTACCCACCCCCCAGTTGGGGAGGATCTTACTCACTAAATTCTAAAGCCCAGGGTATTGCAACAGATGATACTGTGGTATCCACATACAGTGAACTTGGTTCAAAACCTGATCACAAGCAGCATTCAAAATAATTTGGCAACATATTGGCTAAGACAAATGCATTGCGGTCAAATCACTCAGCATATGGCTCACCACTAACCATCGCTCCCTATTTGTTTTTTAACGATGGGGATTTATCCTGGGACACCTGTAGAAGACGACCCGGTGCGATAAATATGTCCACCACCTCACACCCACCTGTCTCCCTAAACATGTAGGCCGGCTAACTAAATGGTCAGGGCGCCGTGTGTGAGTTGCACATATTTGAATATTGGGCTAAGACATACTTATCGCACTCCGCATAAGGGTTTCCACACAATTTAAATATACTGATTTTCTCAAACTGCGATTCGATCATTAGTTTGTTATATGTTTCAAATGACAACCATGTGGTCGTGTCTATGTAACAAGGCAAGACCCGGCAAGGATGATAACAGGGATACCACGAATAGCAGGCATCGTTCAACAATTGGAAAGCCCTGAGACTCACAACCAGGAGGATCTCAAGCTTGACTTCCAGTAGCAAGACATTTAAATCCAAAACAACACAGTTTGGCTACATTTTGGTGTATCCGATTCCTACAAGCACATGCACCACCAAGGATGGGAATAGCATAAATGATTGCTCCAAATCTGAGGCGCAGAACATTTACAAATTTAGACACGATGGTCCTAAAGGTGCTAATGAGGACATAAATTTAGGGTGCTTCCTATAACATACTTTCCAAGGGCACTTGGCAAGTCAGCATCTGTTTCAGTACTAATTTGCTGTTTATTGTCTTCCTGGACAGATTTGGACTCTAATAGTGCACTCGGCTCGCCTTTCCTATTTTTTTATTCCCTTCCGCTTCTTGCACCTTACTTACCCACGTGTGGTCTAATTTTGGGTGTTTATATATGACAGTTTGGGTGGGCAACTTACTCTGTATCCTCCTCCCGTGCTATACCTGTACTAGATACGTACTTGATTTAACAATATTTTGACTTTATTTATGCATATATTTAAATGTACTTATTTTTGGTCACATGGGTAGGCATATGAGTCAACAGACCAGGTGGTTTAGAAAACATGCCAGTATCACCATAGGAGAGATGCGGCTAGTCGTATGCCCAGAAAGCCATGTTTTTTATTTGGCCGCATTTTGGCCCTTCAGCAGTATGTGGTTACTATAGGTTAACCAGCAAACTTGTATGTCCATGCCGTTATGTTGACGGCGTGTGTATTATGGATGACCGGATGGGATTACAGCGGGTCCAATCTGCCATTAGGATTTACAGTATACACATGCCAGTATCTGGTTATCTTAGGTCTGTTTAGAATTTAGTTCATCACTGTTATAGTACATACATATATGAGGTGGTGCGATCTGGCAGCTCAGTACCCATTAACCACTGCGGTTGTTGCTACATTTTACAGACGTTGAGCATGCACACATGTGGTGGTCTGACAACACGGGGACTTGCGAGGCAGCTATCAGTTTGAATACATGCAATACAACTGAAGCCTGGCTCGATTATGCTGGACTTGGGATTCCCAATAGGAGTACCAGAATGGGTTGGAGCACGATCCCAATTACGATTGTATTTTGCACAGCGGCTTTTGGCACAAGATGATGAGTTATATGATGATGTGTGATGTTTATGTCACTTGGGTGTGGGGGTATATAAGTCACTCACTGTTGTGGCTGTTTGCACCCCTCTGCGGACAGATCCCCCGTGGGATCGAAACGTTGGATTTTGCTTGTGTTTTATTAACACTTACTGAACTTACCTGTCTGGAGTGCTTTCTCCTTTTGCCAGTTCATGGTAATGTATGCTTTTGTGTATACTTTATGGGATATGCACCAGCCCATTAGGATACTATATGGAATTGCCTGTGGAAATCTTTTTCAATATATATATATATATATATATATATCTACAGTGTTCGACAAACCATACAATTTTTCGCCTCGGGCGAGTGGATTTAACCCCCGGGCGAGTAAATATTGGCCCAAGCAAGCAACGTTGGATCTAGGTGGCGGAGTAGATTTTTTGTGTGGCGAGTTAGATTTTTGGTTGATTTGTCAACCACTTATATCTATATAGATATATTATATATATATATATATATAATATTGTGCACAGAAACCAGGGATGGTAATAAATTCCATATACAGGGATCCTCCCGGATATGAACAGTTTGTCCTGTCTAGGATGAAACAGGGCAGCCTCGTGGTGGCATGACACTCCATCCACAGTTGTTGCTGCTGTTTTCGTCCACTTGTCATGGTGATTAGAGATCAGGTAATAAGACCGGTTCCTGTTTCCTCTCCCCCCTCCCAAGAGGCCTGGAGGCGGAAGGCTGCTGAAACTACAGAGGGAGAGAGAAGCTCTTCCCCAAACAGGTCAATCATTCTGTTCATTTGTTAGATGCAAAGGTACTTATTTTGTTGGGAGGAGGTGGAAAAGCCACTTCCAACCTGAGTCAGGGATATCATTAAGTTTAAGTTATCGCTCCAGATGAGCAGCTTTTTGTTTGGCTTGTTTTCTGTTTGACTGTGGCAGTTCTCAGTGCCTGGGACTAAATAAAACCAGGCATAGCCTGTTTAAAGGAACAGTACGTGAAGTCTCATCATTTACCTAACCTAACAGACCGGTGTCTAAACAGTCCCGGACAGACGGCGGAGCCCCGGAGTAAGCCGTTTGTCACATATGGTGGAGAATGCGGGCAGAACACTAAAAGGTCTGCAAGTTAAAGAACTTTGAAAAAAAAAAGTTTTTTTTTTCTCACTCTCTCCCACAAGATGGACGACGTGGTGCGTGAGCTGGTACGAATGTCGCTGTCCAGAAAGGACGCGAATGAAGCCCTGCAACAGGCGGATAAAATTCCAGCAAGAAAACGAAGAAGCCAAGCAGAAAGAAACAACGCTGCTGAGAGAGAACAACAACGGTTCGCCAGGGCTTGCAGCAGGATCTCAAGATCCTGAGGGGGGACTATCGGTAACCTCAATGGGCAGAGGCAGCCCCAGTCCCGAAAAATGGCCAGGGCAAGCCACTACCTTCAGAAAGATGGGACCCTCGGATGATGTGGAAGCCTATCTTCTCACGTTTGAACACGCGGACAGAGAGAGGGATGGCCAGAAGCTGAGTGGGCGGTCTAATCGCACCCTCTAAGCGGCGAAAACCAGAAGGCTTACTTTGATCTAGAGCCAGCCGAAGCTAACGTCTATGCAAAATTGAAGTTCAAGATCCTCGCCCGCCTCGGCGTAACCACGGCTGTTTCGTGCCCAAAGGTTCACGCATGGTCCTTCACGATGGGTAAAGCCACCCGAAGCCAGAGTATCCCTCATCCACCTCGCCCGGAAGTGGCTACAACCCGAGATCAACTCAGCAAGGCCACATCGTGGAACGGTTGGTCATGGACCAGTTCTTGAGGAAAACTTCCCTCTGCCTTACGCCGTTGGGTCCGTCGGAGTTAGTGACCCCCACAATGCGGATGAGCTGTGCCCTAGTAGAAAGGTACAATGCAGCAGAAGAGCACCCGCAACCACCGTGTAGAGCAACCCCACTACCGAGGTTCCTGGACTCTTCAGAGACGGTAAAAGGGTACCGGGGTTAAGGGGCACTGAAGAGCGGCGACCACCTTAATGCAGCAACCAGCAACAGTGGCTCGACACTAAGGGCAATAGCCAACATGGGGACCAGGAAAAGGCTCTAAGTGGGACACAGACTATGTACCTAAATGTGTAAATGTTATGGGAGGGCCACACAGCAAAAATCGCCCACTACATGATGAACCCATGCAACTGCAACAGACTGGTGGAACCTTATTCGCTGTGGTCCCAATGTATGGGCACCTAGCCCAGAGGGACTCCTGAATAACCATCTCGTGGGCATTTTGTAAGGTTAATGGTAAGAGGGTTTGGCACTTCTTGAATCTGGGAGCATGGTCACACTAGTGTCCGAAAACCTGTTGCCCATTAGAAGAAGAAACAGGTAAACAGTTCACAAAGAGTGGCAATTTGGTTATACATGGGGATATGGTGATACATGAATATCCACTGTTGATGGTTTTTTTGAAACAGAGTTTGGTTCTTTAGATTTCAAGGTGGGTATTTTTAGTAAGTAGAGGCGATTACAAAATTGGCCAAGGCCAGTTACAAAAAAAACAAAGTAAGGACTTTTTGGTGGTTAATTGCGGCTACTATAGAAGGTTATTCCAATTTGAACTAAGGCAAACCCCAAACCGAACCTCACAAAAGCAAGAGGACCGCTAATGGTAAAGTGGCCCCCGAAACAGAACAGGCCTTTAGACGCCTGAAAGAAAGCTCTCGTGCCAACCGTGTGGTCACACCTGACCTTCTCCAAAGAGTTCGTAGTCCCAAACTGATGCATTGAGGTAGGGCTGGGGCTGGTTCTCCCAGGAGGTTCAAGGGGAGGAGCACCCCATCCTTTATTGTAATAGGAAACTAAACACCAGGAGGAAAAATTATCCAATAGTCGAGAACAGAGTGTTCATCGCAATAAAGTGGTGTAGAGAGCTCAAAATATTATTGTTGGGGAGAAAATTCGGTTGGTCACAGATTGCACCCTTACCTGGCTGTGTCAAAACAGGGAGAAGAATGCTAGAGTGACCAGGTGGTTCCTAAGCCTACAAACCTTTAAATTTTCAGTGGAACACAGGTCAGGGCACAAACATGGCAATGCCGACGGTGTTGTCAAGGATGCACTCAATCCTAAATCCATGGTCGCTATCCCTCGAGGTATGATTATTTTTATATTTGTATTTTTGGGTACTATGACAAAATAAAATAAATTTATATTTACTTTCCTGCTAATCATAATCATTGACAGCAACCACACCCCCCCCCCCCACAACGAGTATAAGAATGATGACAAAACAACATGAATCAGTTAATGTTTTTTTTACTCTCAATTCTCACAATGCTGTGCACATCAGATTACATTTCAAAATTCGAGAGGAGATTTTCCAAAGCAGGCCTCTAAGGGGTGGGGGGGAGGGGGTGGGGATGGTGCGCAGGCATACTGAGTCTTTGTAGCTCGGCTATGGGGGATAAGAACACAATGGCAATATGCAGAAGATTAACGACCCAGTGGAGAGAGGGGGTTGGTAGGATAGGGTGACTCAGCCGATTGACGCTTGGCTAGGGAGGTATTAAAAACTCTGGAGTTGTGTGGCTGAAATATAGTAACAGCACTGTAATTTCAAAAGGCAGTTCATCATAATAATTGATGAATAAAAACCCCCAAAGACAACACCCCAAATACAGTACATAAAAAAGCAAGTCACTTTAACCCCTGTTGCCCCATGCACCAAAAAAAACAGTAGATTTGTCTATATACAGTATATATATATATATCCTATATATTATATTATTATTACTGCAATATATACTGAATTATAATTAATATTCATTAATGCTGCGGACACCAGTTTATTCGAGCATTT
>WSYH01000213.1:0-32500 GCA_036426205.1 Ascaphus truei
GGGGGGGGGGGGGAATGGGGAGGTTTATACAGAATATGTCAGTAAACAGTATAATAAACGATTCTCAACTTTGTACAATGTTCCCAGTCTTTTTTAAGTATATCTGCCTATGAGTCCGATTTGGTGAATCTGCACTTTGCGCTGCGTCTGCGCCTAGTGTCCTGATCCAGGCAGATAAGCGGCCTGCGGTCCTTCTCGCTTTGTGGGGGCAAAAGTACTCACTGTTACCGGAGACCTCTGCTCTCTGCCCGGGGGAGGAGGGGATGTAGTGGAGAGTGGGACATGAAGGGAGGGTCTGCGTGCCGGACCTCCAGGTTCCGCCAGCACCGCTCCTCTTGTGGTGTACCTGGCCTCTCTCCTTCCGACCTGGGTAGTCATTATTAATTTGGAGGTGAGAATCCTGGAATTTGATAATCTCCCTGGTTCGGCAGGCCTCCATTATTTGTTCTTTCACAGTGTATCTGTGAAGGCGGGCTATTATGTCCCTTGCTCGGTTGGGATCTTCAGAGCGTGGCCCCAGGGCACGATGGGCCCTATCCATCTCTACGTCCTTTGATGTGAGGTCAGGGCACATTGAGATAAAGAAGTCCTGGAGATATGACCCGAGCTGACCAGGTAGAACCGCTTCTGGGACGCCCCGAATTCTAATATTCTGGCGCCTGTCACGATTCTCCTGGTCCTCAAGGCAATCTCTTAGGCTGCTTACTTCTTCGCCTAGACGAAATATTTCGTTGGCTGCCTCCTCCTGGGATTGCGTGGTTTCAGCCATTTTGAGCTCAAGGGCTGTGGTGCGCTCCGTTAGGCCCGTTATATCCTGTTTAAGTTCTTTTACCGTGGCCCGCAGGTCATCTTGCAGTGAGGAGTGGAGCTTATTTAGCATTGTGGAGATCATCTCCTGCATAAATGCTCTTGTGAGTTCTTCCTCTGGCGGTGATGGGGTAGCCGTAATGCTCCGTTCGGTTGCTCCCTGCTTGGGCCCACGTGTGCTCGCGGAGCCGGCGCCATCTTGTGATCTCAAAACAGCCTCCGAGCTCTTCTGGGAGGGGGAGAAGTATATAGCGACTCCTGGGGTGGCTTGGGACTTTGATTTGCTCGCCATTCTTGTTGCTAGGGGTATTAGGGGGATTTGTGGCAGCACTTGCGAATGTTTTTAGGGGGGGAAAAGCGCTTATTCTGCTATTTTTATATCAGGGTCTGTGGAGCTCCTCTTCTACACAGCCTCTCTCATCGGCGTCCTGGACAAGCCCCCACGACGGCTTTAGTTCTTTAATGACCGAAGCTAGTTCCTCCATAGTAAAGTCCGCGCCCAACCTCTCTCTGTCTTCCTCAGTAAGTCTTGCTAGGTTCGAGTTTGGCAGGAAATCCCTTAGGGCCTTGCTCGTTTTGGGTGTATGTGCCACTTTTTCTCCATTGTACAGGGATTCATAGAATTTTTGTATTATTTTGTATTATTTATTTTTATTGTCACGTGTATTACTGCTTTGAAGCACTATGTAAATTAATGACGCTATATAAATAAAGATATACATACTGTACATACATACATAAATATCCCTCTAAATTAACTGTCCAGTCATGAGTTTCATCCCACCACGTTTCAGTAATGCCTATGATATCATACTGCTCTCTTGTAGCTATTAATTCAAATTCCCCCATTTTATCTGCCAGGCTTCTTGTATTAGCAAGAATGTATTTAATTTTTTTCCAGTCTGTGCTATTATTATCTTATCTGCTCCTACCTTTCTACTCCAATTGGATTTAGTCTTTAGAAGTTTACTAGTATTATCTTTATTTAATATTTAAAGCTTTACCAATATAGATCCCCAGAACTATGTTGGATAATTTTCAAAGACGAAAAAAAAAAAAAAATCCTAGAAGCTAGAATCAATAGAAAAAGATTGTATTTCTTCTCAAAGATATGAGGATTAGAAGTTCATGACTTACATAAATAGTACTACGCGACTCGCCTCAGAACAATCTGGGACTAGTTCACCAACACCGATAACAAAAGGTGGATTAGCGTAGAGCAGAAAAACGAAATAGATTTATTTGGCACAATTAGTAGGGCTCAATTAAAAAAAATAGACTTAAAGATCATATCCTCTTACCTACATGTGTTACAAATTTGGGATATAGTTTGATATGTTCACTCAACCTAACCACCTCCCTCTCCCCATTGGGAGCTATTTGTTTCAATCCAAATTTCCCTCCAGCCCAGGTACTTGGATTTATTTCCATATTTGCAAATCAAACACTGGGTTAACTCTATTGCGGTTACAAGTAGGCCTCTTAAACCTTTTGAAGTTTGTTTGTCTATAAAATTCACAATGCAAGGTGTTATATCTTGATTTATAACTTACTAATAAATCCAGTATCCACTACAAAATATAAATATCAGCCTGAGAGCAAGATGTTGGTTCTGAAATTGATGGGGTGGTGGGCTTCCCTGAGCAGGGAGACAGCAGGGCTGTTGCTAGGGGACTGGGCAATTTCTTCCATCCTGATTGGCTGCTGTTACAGTAGGTAATGCAGCAAATCAGGAGGAGCTGTTAGGAGCCTGGGGACAAAGAGAAACCATGGAAATATTTTAGAATATGAAAACCCTTCCTTGATCATATACAAAGAAACCGATATCTAAACTGTAACCTAAAGGTTAATGCAATCTTTCTATTTTGCTTATACAAGAGCATTTGAAAATGATATATACAAATGTTTGTTTCATATAAACAAAAGTCAATAAAATTCTAAATATATAACATAAGACACTTAAATAAGATCACCTTAAAATTAATAAAATACCCTAAACAAAATAGGGGAGGGAGATGAAGGTAACATTTAAATAATAACCTATAACTGCTGCAGCATCCTTTATATACACTACCAACTGCTGCCCACATGCTATAATAACTGCCTTCCACGCGCTTCACAAACCGGCATTGTCTAACTGCCGATTGCATACCCACTGCCCAACCAAAAACCTTATAGTTTATCAAAAAAGGCACCAGCAGTCAGTGGCGAGTGACCACCTGAGGCACATATCCTTCCCAGGATGTATATGCCCCTTAAACTTAATAATAAAATAGGAGACAAGAAAATAGGGATATGGTGGTAAAGGCCACAACTTTATTAATTAAATTCAACATGTACAATGGTTTCTCATATCATTAGATATAGGTAGGAGCTTGAAATATTGCATGCTAATAGCAAATATTAAAAT
Source organism: Ascaphus truei (assembly GCA_036426205.1). NCBI lineage: Eukaryota > Metazoa > Chordata > Amphibia > Anura > Ascaphidae > Ascaphus > Ascaphus truei. The sequence continues at coordinate 3,218 of WSYH01000213.1, forward strand.
ATTGCAATGCGTACAGTTACTATAGGATGCTAATCTTTAGAAAGTCTTATCTCACATTCATTTGATTGGGAGTTAAGGCATTCTGAAGCTTAGCACACTTTCTGGGACTTGGAATAATTTACTATCTTGTTAATATCTGCAACTAGAAATCTGTACATGCTTTCTCCTCAGATACAGTACATGAACAATATATAGATTTATTTTCCTACCATTATAAATGGTTGAAAATGTGTTATGTGGTGATATATATGACTGTGTAGTTATTTTTTCAGAACCACCACTTGAACCGTGTGCTTTTCTTTTCTTAGTCTCGGAAAACTGTGTTGTACTGTATAGTGGCAGATTTAAAAATAAATAAATAAGATGAATAAGAAAGAACATTTGTAAAACATCTTTAATACATTAGTTTAGAAATAATCCACAGTAATATTTAGCTTACACACCTGTTGCCCACAGTCAGGTTCCTAAACAAAATGTTTTCAACAAAACAGGCTTTCTATAATTAGATTGCTATATTGTTTACAGAGGTGTGCAGAAGGTCTAGCATTTGCTTTAATTTATAATTGTGTTGCAGGTACAGGTAGATAGTACAGAAAATCAAATATGTTTTGTCTCTCTACCGGTCTTTGCCGAATGCTCTTACCTAGTTCTAAGGGTTGTCATGATTATATAACAATAATGTTTGATATACTATAAGGATGTGATTACATGTTAAACAATGCTTAAACCAACTGTGTAAAGTATAGGATATGATTAGTGCATGTCACGCTTGTGCTCTCCTCACAAGCGCAGGGAAAAGGGGGAAGGACCCGTTAGCGAGGTGGGGAGGCCGCAGGGGATACGAAGGGAGTAAGTTGCCGTGCAGCTGGGGATCGGCGCACGTAGTCACGTGACCGCGCCGCGAGCATGAGAATGCGCGACGCGTCCGGAGGTGCGGAGCCAAGCTCAGAGACACGACTTATCCAGCTGCATGTGCGCGCATGCTCTGACAGCAGAGCGGGAGTGCGCGCGTTCTCAGGCACCAACGCGGGGGTTGCTGGGAAGCCAACGCTTCAGCATGGGAGTCTGGAAACGGACCGCTGCATAAGACTAGCAGCTGGCCTCAGGAAACAGGGAGCTGAAGTCAACAAGGAGAGTACTCCGCTTCAGCACATGAGACAGGAAACGGAAACCAGGAACATGGTACAGGAACATGGGCATAGAGTCCAGAGCACAAGGTAATGTCCAGAGAAGGATTGCTTCTAGGAGAATGTCCAGACTTCTTAAAGGCATAGTACCAAAAACAGCAAGGTGCAGCGAAACTAAATAAACATAAGGGTTCTTAGTCTGATCCATTGGCCAAGGAATTATAAGCCTGCTACCACGTCAAGGTGAACCCTACTTAGCAGGTACCTACACTACCTGACGGTTAACTAACCTCAGTAGTATAAGAGTGACTGTCCAGTCTTCCGGAATCCACAGGAGATAAGTAAAGGTCCCAAGGAGGTCCAGCCAGGAACAGTAAGCGATGAGTACCAGCAGACACCAGGGCAGGCAGCTAAAGACTAATAGCAGAGAGAAAGTCAAAGAGAGGGTTACTTCCTGTCAGGAGGAAGAGGGCAGGGTTTGCCAGAAAGCAAGATGGCGTTGCTTGCTTCAGAATCCTTAAAGACACAGGATCTTGACTCGCAGCTAGAGGGCGGCGATGAGAAGTAAACAGGTAAGGAAGGGACACGCCGCAGGGGGCGTGTTCCGCGCATCGTTACAGTGCAATAGTGTCAAAATTGTGTTCTACTATACACATATGTTCTTGTACATGTAATGGTTAAAATCTTGTATGTATAGTTTTTTTTCAGCAGTGGAAAAAAAAGTATTATACCTATTTATGTAATGATGCAGGTAATTAAATTACATTGTAAATTATCAGCCATTTCCATGAATAATATTTACACTTCTTCCATTGTTTATAAGTAGTATCGGACACTATACATTTTGTCATTTTAGGATGATCTCAATGCCCAGGTCAGTAATAGAAAACACATTATCTGTACTCATGTGTTCCTGTTGTTAACTTCTGACCTCCATCCATGTCCTTACGATTCACTTGGGATACTTCATTAGCTATGGTTAATTATCTTCTGGTTAGAAAAACAGGATTATTCTCTCTGGTATATGAAACACAAAAACGTGGTAAGAGAAAATAAATTATATTTTTAATCTGTGTATTATGTTTCTACAGGAGACTTTTACTTAAAATGGTAGTCAATTCAATGCTCATTAAGTATTCCTTTTTCAGAAAACTGTAGTTGTTGACTGTTAACTACGGCTTTATTCCCGTATGTTATGCTACCAGCACCTGTGCTTTGGTTCTCAAGGGATCTTTTTAAGGTGGTGACAACTAGTGATATAAACTTACTGTATGTATAACAAACTGATCTGATGATTATGCAAATGAAAAAAGGAAGACACACAGCACCTGGATCACTTTCTGTATACAGACAATGTTCTAAAACATCTCCAGAACCACCCTCTCACACCGAGAAATGATGTAATATGACCAACACTAATACTACAGTATGTATATAATTAGATATATTGGAAAGGCTAACGTGTCACAAATTCAACAAGTTTGTCTTACAGGCCGGACTTCACCAACCTGATGTGAGCTATCTAATGTAAAATATGTCATTACATTGACTTGTAATGTACAACGTCAGCACAATACATTACGCATTATGTACAATTGGATCCACAAAGCACAATCAAACATCTTTTAATAACACATGAATAACACATTTCTACAAATTAATGGCAACGTGCCTTAGAAATTGAAATTGAATCAGATTACAGTTGCCAGGAAATCTACAAAATGAAACTTATAAACAGTATTTTTTTCTTTAAAAAAAAAAAAAAAAATATATATATATATATATATATATATATATATATATATATATATATATATATTTAATGGGAATATTCCTGTATGCTCATATGCATGTCTTAGGCAGGTCTGCAAACCCCCCTTTCACCATTATCACCCAGCACACAGCACTTCCACTGCAGCAAGGGATTCTGGGAAGTGGCATGCATGCACACAGTGCCACCTTTTGCTTCAAAACCATTCAGCATGGTTCCCCTATAGGCTTAAGCTTGCGGCATGGTCACAGCTTTGAGCATAGCCGGGTTAAGATGCATAGCCAGCAAACCCACCCACAGGCAGACTGTTTCGACCTTAATGGGTCTCTTCAGTGTGGGGTTGGTTATACTGGCTATGCAAAAAAAGAAGGGACAGGGTTTACCATATTTAGTTAAATTATGGTGGGTAAAAAAAGTGACAAAAACCCTCCACAGCAAAGCATATAGCAAATGGAAATATTACTGTATGCTCATTTGCATATATGTATATGTAACCCATGTTCCCCCCCACCCAGACACAGATCGCTATCTAGGGTGTAGTGAGGGCTGGCTACATGTACTTGGGTGGTGCGTACTTGCTTGGAACAGGAGGGCCTGAGTCTCCCGCATTGGTGTTGGGGACAACAGGACCAGGCTTCTGGGGTAATGGCCTTCATTCTTTAGCAACGGTGCAGCGCCTCCATTCTCTATAATCCCCAGGGATGTGGTGAAGGACCCTTACAGAGAAAGAACCCTGGTCCCAGGGTGAATGCTCCAGAACTCACACACAGTCTTATGTAAGATAGCAGCAGTGTCTTTATTGTCTTGTAACACTTGAGGTAGTACACAGCAGTTCATGCAAAGAGTAGCTCCTAGAAACAGTGCACCCAAGGTACAGGCGTCTCTCTCCTCTCCTTTCCTCCAGATGTATGCTTCCCAGCAGGATGGGCTGAATGGGGCCTCAATACCCCTGCCTCCACCCCACAGGGTAGGCCCTAGGAGTGAGGCTAGATATCCTTCCCCTCACCTCCTAAATAGGGTGAGAGGCAGTGGTCTATAGTCCTGTCCGCTCTACTCAGAGGGGCTCTGAGGTCTCTCCTACAGATATCACTCTCACGTTGAACAGGGCCTCTCAGGTCAGGCATGCGCTCGGCTGGGTCTTACTACACTTCAGACCAGCACTATCCTCCGCTCCAGGACATCACTCCACATACTCCCTCCAGGCTCTCTACAGACTGACAGTCCTGACACTCTGCTCTCCAGACTCTGCTCCAGCTCAGAATGACATCCTCACAGAACTGAGCATGCTGGACTCCCACCTCTTTCTCTCAGCTCTGACTCAACTCGCAGCACGAACTCACAGAACCAACTCATAGAACCAACTGACACAGACACACACAGGACAGCCCACTAAATAGAGTCAGCCCTGCCCCTATGATGTCAGCAGGACCTCCCCTCTGTCTAGGCCTGCACAGATTCAGGGGGCCCCTCCTCTATCACTCCAGGCAGGGCTTGAAGGGGGAAAAACCCATGGTTACTACTGGCGCCTGCCCTTACCAGGGCTTACTCCAGTAGGAGAAGGATAAGTAGCCCGCTCTTACTTACAGGGGCTACACTCTCCCTCTGGTGGAATCCAATGGTCCCCACTTGGACCTAAATTTAGCAGCACCATCCTGCAGCGAACAAACCTGGGAACATGAACACAAACATGTCAGTTATATGCATAGACAATACCCAGTGAGGTTATATCTCCGGAACACAGTTACTCCCAATGGGGAGAACCCTAATAGTAATGCTTTGGATCAGGCTTCCGTATCCTTCTAACATTATGGTCAGTTATGGTCACGTGATATGACTGTACCGATCCAGACTCGGGCCGATATATTACATTGTGCATGTATATGCCCCGTCCTAAACTCCAGATCCTGACCAACTCACTGATCCTGTCCTGATTATGGTAATCTGCCTTACTAAATTTTTGTCTGCAAGTACTCTTGTACAGCTTCTCTGAGCCAACTATCCCTGTTCTCCTCGATCTCTCGCATTATGGGTTCAGGCACATAAGTGTATTTATAACCATGGGACTGCTTATACCTAGCCACTATGGCTCTGTCTGCTCGGCTCAACTTAGTCAAGGTCTTCCGACCCGCCCTGCTTGGCAGCACCCAAAACTCCGGTTCTACAGGAGCAAAATCGTCGTATAATATACTCGGTCCCTTTGGCAGAATGATCTTTTGCTCTATCTCCCTGTACCGATGCTCTAGTTCATCCGCCACCTCCTGGGAAGTATAGGCACCTACCGCCCACCAATAATCGACTATGTTATTTCTGATGAGGACAAACCTGGTGCGGTCCATACCTTCATGGTACCCGGTGAACAGGGGTGCCCACCACTTGTCACGGTGCTCGTACTCTGTTAAGGGGCTACCGGTATCTACCTCCGACTCCACTTGCGATGAGACACCGGACATACCCGCCTCTGTAGAGCACGAGCAATCTATCCTCCCTTTGGCATTGATGTACCTTGTAGGGTTCATCTTTTGAACCACTTCACTTACAGGCCCAGCCTCTGCTGTATGCGAATTACATTATCATATGGTACCTCCCCATCAGACCCCTCATCACTCAATTCCCAATCCCGCACATCCCTTGAATATTTGGGGTACTTGCTCAATTTATCCCGCTAGGTCCCGGTGGTAATACTCATGACGGGACAGGGGCAGTGGCCGGGGCGATGGAGCTGGGGGTTGGGGCAAAGTTCAAATCAGTGTCCAGCAAGCGGGTAATACCGCAACCAGTGGCCATCTTCTTGGTTGCTCTCTCCGCCGAGCCCGTGATCCTCTGGGAGGACCATGGCCTCTCCGAGTGGCCATTGCAGCTGCCATTGCTGCTCTCCGTGGGGAGAACAGCGCTCCCGGGCCCCTTTTCCAGTCGGACCCAGAAGTGATGTCATCGTCGGCGCCCGCAGAATCTCCATCCGCTCCGTGGTCACGCACTGGAAGTGCGTCGAGGACCGGAAGGGCAGGTGGTGTCATCCGGTCCGCGGACGGTCAGGTAGGCTGCATCCCTCTTCTTCTCGTCCTCTGCAGGTTCTGTCTTCACCTGGCGGGAGTAAGGGGGTGGTGGAGTCTCCTTACCTCTCCGCTGCAGGCTGGTGATCTTGGGTTCCTCCGGAGCTGTATCGGACGCCATCTCCGCCGCGCTGGGAGTCACCATGGCCGTGGGACTTCTACGGGCCTCAGGCCACACCAGCGCTCGCCATCGGAAGGTGTCCGGACTCGTCTGCTCCCTCTCTCCGGAAAAGTGGACCGCCATCTTGGGTACAGCTGGGGTGGTTCGCCGGTAGGCGCATCACAACAGATGGGACACCATCATCCTCCTCCGAAGATATTATGATTGGATCCTCCGCAAGGGAGTCACCGGGTTCTTGGGCGGTACCGCCAGTGGGTAGTGGTACAAAACGGGCTTGCTCTGGTACCTCCACTGCGTCGCGCTCTTCTCCACCGACAGTTCTCTCGGCTCAGTAGCTGGCTGGGCCTTGGTTCCTACCGCATGGGTGATGCGGGGAACTAGGGCAGCCTCGTCTCTTGTCTCCGCCACCTCCGTTAGTGTTCCCGGAGAGGCACCCCGCGGGGTCTCGATCAATGGCCATAGCTCGTTAGGCCACAGGTAGTATGTGCCACATTTCGAGCATCGTGCTTTCGTGCTTGGGACCGGTCCGGGTGTCCTGCAATGGACGCACAGGCACTGGAGGTACTCGTGGTCCTCAATCTCCACTACCAGTAAGCCGCCTGGAAGCTGGTAAATCATGGTGCTTAGTTCGGCCATATTTCGCTCAGGGGTGGAACATTTCAAAGTCTCGGCTCCTCTCTATGTGAATGTTAGACAGAAGTGAAGCTCCTCGCTCTCACTTTCTGCCCCTTCCTTCACTGGGGAAGACTCTTCTGATTGGCTCTCCTTGTGCCCCCTCCCTCTGGTGGAAACAAGAGGAGGGGCACGCCTTCTCTCAGTGTGACGTGGCCTTGTCTGTTGGCCAGTCACAGCACAGGTATGTGGGCTTTCGGCTTTCGCGCCGCTCCGCTCCTCTTGCAGGGAATCTGGGTTTGGCGCCAAACCCCTGCACATCTCTCTCCACATTTCTCGCACAGTCTCTTTGCACGATTCACGTACGCGCTCCAGGATTGGCGGGAGTCACCATTTTTGTTCGGCTGCTAACTGCTGGGCCGTGGATGGCGCTGCGGTCGCCATTTTGGATTCTTTCTTGCTCCACGGAGCACATGTAGTGACGGCCGCCATCTTTGATGAGCCCACCAAATGTATCTCACCGCTATTCTCAGTGTCTAGTGCAAACCTCGTTCCTAGACACTATCTATGCTCACTGACACTCTCTGATGCTCTCTGCATGCTATCTCTCATTGCTTTACCCACAAGTATGATGTGGCATACCCCAGGCTAGGCAGAACTCCTTCTCTGTGCACCGCACTCGCTGACTATTCCTGCAAGTGCTCTGTGGTGTGTTTTATGTGGGTGCTGGCTAGTGTACCGGGCATCTCCTACTGTTGGCCACTCATAGTGCGGGTCCTGGGCCATGGTCCCTGGACAAGTTAACATGCTAACCCCCTCAGTTGCCTCACACTACCTGCCTCAAGGGACTAGGATAGCAATAGCCGTACACCCATCTTACATCACCCATCTAGGGCACCCAGGGCGTACTTTGTGGGAGTCCACGCTCCTCTGACTACACTTGGTATGATATGCCCTACCCTCCATAGCACTTGCACGGAAGGTGCACTTCACTCCTCCCGTTCTGCTTCGTTGAAAGCCTGACCTGTTTGGGATCTCAGCAGTGCCTCCAAATGTAACCCATGTTCCCCCCTCCCCCCCAGACACAGATCGCTATCTAGGGTGTAGTGAGGGCTGGCTACATGTACTTGGGTGGTGCGTACCTGCTTGGAACAGGAGGGCCTGAGTCTCCCGCATTGGTGTTGGGGACAACAGGACCAGGCTTCTGGGGTAATGGCCTTCATTCTTTAGCAACGGTGCAGCGCCTCCATTCTCTATAATCCCCAGGGATGTGGGGTAGGACCCTTACAGAGAAAGAACCCTGGTCCCAGGGTGAATGCTCCAGAACTCACACACAGTCTTATGTAAAACAGCAGCAGTGTATTTATTGTCTTGTAACACGTGAGGTAGTACACAGCAGTTCATGCAAACAGTAGCTCCTAGAAACAGTGCACCCAAGGTACAGGCGTCTCTCTCCTCTCCTTTCCTCCAGATGTATGCTTCCCAGCAGGATGGGCTGAATGGGGCCTCAATACCCCTGCCTCCACCCCACAGGGTAGGCCCTAGGAGTGAGGCTAGATATCCGTCCCCTCACCCCCAAAATAGGGTGAGAGGCAGTGGTCCACCTCTATAGTCCTGTCCGCTCTACTCAGAGGGGCTCTGAGGTCTCTCCTACAGATATCACTCTCACGTTGAACAGGGGCCTCTCAGGTCAGGCATGCGCTCGGCGGGTCTTACTACACCTTCAGACCAGCACTCTCCTCCACTCAGGACATCACTCCCACATACCCTCCAGGCTCTCCACTGACTGCCAGCCTGACACTCTGCTCTCCAGACTCTGCTCCAGCTCAGAATGACATCCTCACAGAACTGAGCATGCTGGACTCCCACCTCTTTCTCTCAGCTCTGACTCAACTCGCAGCACGAACTCACAGAACCAACTCATAGAACCAACTGACACAGACACACACAGGACAGCCCACTAAATAGACTCAGCCCTGACCCTATGATGTCAGCAGGACCTCCCCTCTGTCTAGGCCTGCACAGAGTCAGGGGGCCCCTCCTCTATCACTCCAGGAAGGGCTTGAAGGGGGGAAAACCCATGGTTACTACTGGCGCCTGCCCTTACCAGGGCTTACTCCAGTAGGAGAAGGATAAGTAGCCCGCTCTTACTTACAGGGGCTACATATATATATAGCAAATAGAAATATTACTTGTGAGCACATTCACATGTGACAGGTCTGCAACCCTGCTTTTCACCATTATCACCTAGTTTACAGTGATTCCACTGCAGCACCTGTCTAAGACATGTGAATCACAGGTAATATTTTTATTTGCTACAGTATATGCTATACGGTGGAGGGTTTTCAGTCACCTTTTCATCCACCATAACCTATATATATATAGTGTGTGACAGAAACCAGGGGATGGTAATAAATTCCATATATAGGGCTGCCAGGATACTGAACAGTTTCTATCCTGTTTAGGCTGGAAGTGCAGCCTCATAATACATGCACTCCATTCCACAGTTTGGCAAGTGCTGGAACTGAGGGATGAGGGATCCAAACCAGAGTTTGTCTGCTGCCTGATTTCTGTCACCTGTCCTGCTAATTAGAAATCAGTTATTTAAGACTGATTTCCTGGTTCCTCTTCCCTCTCCCCCAAGAGCCTGGAGGCAGGAAGTCTGCTGGAAGCAGAGAGGGGAAAAGCCTCTCCCCAAAAAGGTTAAATCATTTTGCTCTTTTTTTGTCTAAAACTGCAAAGTTCCTTATTTTGTTGTTGGAAGTGGAAAAGCCACTTCAACCCTGAGTCAGGGAAAACCTAAGTTAAGTTATTGCTCAGGTGAGCAGGGTTTTGTTTTGCTTGTGTTTCTGTTGTATGCACTGTGGCAGTCTCAGTGCCTAGGACTGAATAAACCAGGCATAGCCTGTTTAAAGGAACAGCACGTGATGCCTCGTCATTTAACCTACCCTAAAAGACTGTGTTCTAACAGTCCCAGACAGACGGCGGAGCCCCGGAGTAAGCCGTTTGTCACAATACACTACCGACACACTTTATTAAAGTGTGGCCGGTACCGCAAGCCGGGAGATTTCCCGGCTTGCTAGTGGCCGCCCCTCGGCGTGCCGCGCGTCATAGACGCGCGGTCACGCGTCTTCGGGAGCCTGCGCCCCCTGCACGCGCGTCCAGGGCTCCCCGAGGGGGATGGCGGCAGGGGGTTCCGGGGGACCCGGCGGACCCTGGAAGAGGTTAGGGAGAGCGCCCCGATCGGAGGGCGCTCTTCCGCTGCTTCGGCGCGCGCCCGTCACCCTCGGGCGCGCGCCAGGCTACTGCTGCGGCCAAGAACGGGCAAATGCTCGAATAAACTTGGCCGCAGCAGTAGATATAGATATAGATATAGATAAAGATAATGTTGTTTTAACATATTTGTATTGCCATTTTATGTACTGTATTCAAAGTTAAAACAACATTATCTTTCTCATGAAATATTGTACACCATTCCTTTATTATGATACTAATATTCAATATTATTTCTAATAGGGTACACAGTTGTAACATGGTATGTCCATAAGTACCTCTCTTTCCCCCACAGTGTATCTGTGATGTAAGTCCCTAGTAAGTTCAGGGCCTTCATGGGTTAATCTATGGGCCATTGACCCCCCTTTTCACCCACTTGTAAGTGTTGGAAGTAAGATGGTTACTCAGGGCCTGTGTAAGCCTATCAGTGATAGGTACAGTCCATGAGCCCACCCCTTCCTGAAGCTAGTGAGTGGGTGTTGCAAAGTTAGAGCAGTGTTGCTCTGCCTTCCAAGGTGAGAAAAACAGAAAAGACACAGCGCACAACGCTCATAGTGCATTAAACAATATATTGACATAAACAATAAGGTAGGGTGAGTAATGTGCGTACATCAAAGTGTTAATCATAAGCAGTTTTGGGATAATGTTACCAACGCCTCAGGAAACCGGAACGAGTGGTCCTCACAAGGGTTGTGGCGCTGAATCTCGGATGCGGATCTGTTGGAGGAAGGTAAGTAGGAAGCCTCTATGAGTTCTTTCTCCCAGAGCACGAGTCAAACGTCAGATGCTGTCCATACAGTGTTGCAAGAGCGAAACTCCACACCGGCGGATTCTCTCACTTCTCCGTGCGAAGCACTTCCGGGTCGATGAAGTCACGCGCGGGGAGATCGCTGGTTATGGGCGTTCAAACTCGATCAGCTCGCTGTGGTGGGGTGATAGTTAGAGGTAGAGCTCTTGACCAGTCATCCAACGCGTTTCGAAACCCGTGGGTTTCTTCATCAGGGAATAAAATAAAGTGGTTTCGGATGAATTCTAAATACTACACATTCGAAACCACTTTATTTTATTCCCTGATGAAGAAACCCACGGGTTACCTTCCTACCAACAGGATCCTGCATCCGAGATATCAGCGCCACAACCCTTGTGAGGACACTCGTTCCGGTTTCCTGACGGTGTTGGTAACATTATCCCAAAACTGCTTATGATTAATCACTTTGATGTACGCACATTATCACCCTACCTATTGTTTATGTCAAAATATATTTGTTTTTAATGCACTATGAGCGTTGTGCGCTGTGTCTTTTCTGTTTTTATCTGTTAGCTTAGGGGGTCCCTGAGCCCCCCCTCCATCGCAGCTGCAGACGCTCTGTTCAAGGTCACGTAATTTTATTTAATCACTAATTATCACGTCACTCAATTAGCATTTGCGCACTTTATTTTCTTCTCACTTCCAAGGTGAGAGCATGGGCTGTCAGCTTCTCCCATTGCGTGGATGAGCTGGCCCGCCTAAGGGCCTGAGGACCACCAAGACTCAAGGCCCCATACTAACGGGGCAGCACCATCCTGAAGTCCTGGGTCGTTGGACCCTAACTTCTATGCTGTATGAAGAGCTGTGCAGCATGTCCAATAAAGCTACCTGTTCATTATACCTCTGCCTGGATGTCAGTTCCTGGGCAGGAGGTGTAAGGAGTGCAGCGGAGTACAACAATGATCCCATCACAGCTGGAGGCGCTGACACCATGAACAAGAACCCAGAAACCACCCAAAAGCCTGTCCCGTTGCCCCTTTCCACCATGGCTACTCAGCTCTTCTGTACTAGCAGGTATGCCTCAGCACCACACTAGATAGTAATTCAGTCCTTCTCCCAAGGGGGGGAGAATATGGGTTACACAGTAATATGATTATTTATAACAAAAACATAACAAGGTAACATTATAATTGAGGAATTAATAAAGTATACTCCTGTTCCTAATAATAAAGCCATAAGATTAATAGAACTATAAAGAACTAATAGAACTCCATTTCATGCACAGTTTACTCAGTAGGTAATTCATAAATAGAAAATGATCTATTGGGGGTTATTAAATAAAGTGTGATAGTGCCTTTTCAGCACTACCGCACAGACACTCCCATGAAACTCAATGGTAATGTTTGTGTCATAGTGCAAAATCAGCACTTTATTTTCCATGGCTAGGCAAATATATTGATAAAATAATAATCTTAGGTGAATATTGTTCTTATTTATTGTAATAGAAATAACTGTCAGATCTGTACAAGTATTGTTCTTTCCCTTGAATGAATAATATGATTTAGCAAGATCTGAAATAATCACATACAGTACATGTACCCTGAGGTTTCGGTAATTCATTTTAGTGACAGTTCTCAAACAATTGTTAGCAAGAACATAACATGTACAAAGTGTCTGGAACTGGCACAGCTAGGTTGTTACTCACCATAAGCTATAGAGGTATCAAACCTTATCATGCATTTTGCACATAAAGTACTATCCATTTAAAATATTTTTTTTCGGTACTTCCATTTACAACACAAAGATAAGCATTTGTATTATGATTGATTGGAACTAAATCCACATAAATAGGGGCTTTGTCATTCATTTATTTTTCTCTATGTACGGTCACCCTTGTCACACGTTAATACCTTGAATAAAAAAAGATCTTGGTTGTGTGCTTTGTTGTTTGATGTGGATTAAGTAAAATTGAATTCTAAAACCTACTCAAAAAACATTTTTTTTTTTAAAAGTATACTTTAACAGTAAGAATAAGTCAAGATGTAATTTTCTTCTTCACATCCTTCTTATTATCAGTGCGTCAGTTTTTTTTGGGGGGGGGATGCATAGATCATGCAAATGTTCACAGTTCTCAAAATGTAATTTTTAATTAAATGTTTTTAAATTAATTTTCTATACTATATACTATTTTTTTATAACAATTTTTTTATTGGTCTCATTCATATATAAGTGTACATACAGAAATGTCATGGGCCCACAACATTTCAGCTCAGTGCAATCCGAGAGGGACCAATAACAGTTCTCCTTTTTCATTAGAAGGAAATAGAGAGAAGGGGAAGGAGGGGGGAGGAGGAGGGCAGAGGGGGGTAGGGAGGAGACAAACGTGGGGGAGGGGGGAAGTGAAAGGGTGGGGGGGGGGGTGAGGGTTCACCCAGAGACATCCTTGTTTTCCTCTCCAATAGTCTGGGGGGACTGTTGGTCTGGGGGTTCCGTTTTTTCCAAGGGTCCCATGTGTTCCAGAACTGGGGCATTTTCTTTTGGAGCATAACCGTGAGTTTCTCCATAGTCATGGCCTCATTGACCCTTCTAACTACTGTGGTTCTCGAGGGGGCCTTAATCTGTTTCCAGGCAGCCACTATAGAGCATCTGGCCGCTGTCAATATGGCCATAATCAGCCGTGACATTGGTGGGGGGAGATCTTCGATGGGTTTGCTCAGCACCATGGTCAGAGGGTCCAGGGGAAGGGGGAGTCCCGTGATCTCGTAGATAAGCATCTGGATCATGGTCCAGTACTTCTGAATCTCCGGACATGACCACCAAATGACCACATCCCCTCCAGCACAGGTACAGTGTGCCGGGGTAGACTTGGCTCAGCCTAGCCGGGGTCAGGTACCACTGAAATATAATTTTATAGATATTTTCTTTTATTGTCGTGCAAATTGAAGTTTTAGGAGCTTGCTCCCAGATATCCTCCCTGTCCTCCAGGTCTATTGGAAGACCTAATTCCTCCGACCATTTTTGCATATAGCGGTGGTTCGGTGGGTCTGATGTCGGTTCCGTTGCTTTATATATCTCAGATATCAGGCCTCTCTGGTAGGTGTTTTTAATACATAGGGTTTCAAACCGGGTCAACGAGGGGAATTTGGAGGTTGGGGACATTGAGAGTAGGAAGTGTCTAACTTGTAAGTACTTGAACAGATGAAGGTCCTGGATCTGGAATTTGTCCTTTAATGCCTGGTAAGTTAGGATCTCTCCCTTCTGCAGCAGATCGGCAACCATCCTAATATTAAGACCCTGGAATTGGTCAAATTGTCTTGGGGAGCACCCTGGCGGGAAGTTTGGGTTCCCAAAGATTGGGGTGAGCTTGGAGGGGGAAGCCTTTGCTTTTAAGCCATGCGTCCCACGTGCATCTCATTGCTCCGAGGTCGAACCTCTGTGGTCCACTCCCTCTTCCTCCTGTGGTCCATAGTGCCACTTGGATGGAGTGGGGCTGTGCGTAATGTGACTCTATTGTTAGCCAACAGGCCGAGGCTGGGTCGCAATTCCAAACTACAGCCTGCTTCAGTTGTGCTGCGAGGTAATATCGGACTAGGTCGGGGGCCCCCATGCCTCCTCTTGCTCTTGAGGAGAGCATCACTGACCTTGGGACCCTAGGTCACTTATCATTCCAAATGAATTGGAGTAACAGTGATTACAGTAACAGTAACAGTTCTTCAGAGCCGGGCGTGGCACTGCGATGGGGAGGGTTTGGAAGTTGTACAGTAACCATGGGAGGACGTTCATTTTAACGGACACTATTCTCTTAAACCAGGAAATTTGGTGTTTTTTCCACGTTTCCAAGTCTTTTTTAATCTGGTCAAATAGGGGGGGTAATTATATTGGTAAAGGGTGTTATAGGAGTTTGAGATTTTGACCCCAAGATATTTTATGTAAGTGGAGCTCCACTTTTATTTATAATGGGCTTGGATGAGTTTCCACGTCTGGGCCGGGAGGGAGATATTTAGGGCTTCTGACTTGTCAATGTTAACCTTTTAGTCAGAGACCAATACAAATTGAGTAAGTAGCCTTTGAAGGTTAGGGAGGGAGGCAAGGGGGTCAGCGAGGGTCAGAATCACATCGTCCCCGAATAGGGAAATTTTGTACTCTCGTTCCGCAATTTGGATCCCTTTAATACTTTTTTCTTCTCTAATTTTGGCCGCTAGGGGTTCAATGGTTAGGGCAAATAGCAGAGGGGAGAGCGGGCAACCCTGTCTGGTCCCGTTCCTAATTTTATTGGATCCGAGAAGCCGTCTGATAGTTTGACATACGCTGTTGGGTTTTGATAGAGGGCTCTCACTCCCTCTAGGAAAGGGCCACAGAAGCCAAACCTCTGCATTGTTTGGTCTAAAAAAGACCATTTGATTCTGTCAAACGCTTTTTCAGCGTCGAGGCTCAGAATCATTGCTTTGGATCCGGTGAGATGCACGTGGTCAATTATGTCCACAATTTTGCAGGTATTGTCGGAGGCCTGTCTTCCTGACACAAAGCCTACTTGGTCTACATGTATCAGTCTAGGGAGAATTGGATTTAATACTTGTAGAGAAAAAGAACCCCAGCGGAGAGCACTCAACAGTGTAATACTTGTAGAGAAAAAGAACCCCAGCGGAGAGCACTCAACAGTGCACAAAAACAGTGAAGGAGGTAGTGTAGGCTACTTAGTTACATGAACCAAGTGAGTATATACCACAGTGGGTTAATGTAGGGATGACAGATCAACTGCTTAGTCCTGAGTGGTGCTTCTTGTGTCAAGACAACCATAGTTGTAAATGTTCACACCCACACTCGCTATAGAATCCCCCCACGTCAGTCTCCTGGGGGGTGGGGGATAGTAATATTAATGGCGAGAAAAAGGATTGCTGCAGACCTGTGAATAGAAAAAATGTATGATCACAAGTAGTGTCTACTAACACTGAAAAGAAAATAAAAACAACACACACCGGTTACGGTACTGGTAGCATAAAAATGGCAGCAAACCGCGACCAAATTGTATCAAACATACACACTTCTGCTGATGCCTGGTGTGTCACAGGTTCTCGCGGTTTTGACCTATTCAAGTAAATATCGAGCTAATGCCACATGTGAACTCTCGTGTAAGAGAGTGTTACTCTGGGTCAGACCCGCTCCGATCACGAGCGTGGTCCCGCCCCCTTGACGTGTAATTACGTCACTGCCGACATACGTTTCGACTAGGCAAGAAGTCATCCACCCCCCCCCCCGGGAGGGGGTCGTGGGGGGAGCTTTAGCGAGTGTGTGGTGACATATACAACTAGGGTGTCTTGACACAAGAAGCACCACTCAGGGACTTAAGCAGTGATCTGCTCATCCCTACATTAACCCACTGTGGTATATACTCACTTGGTTCATGTAACTAAGTAGCCTACACTACCTCCTTCACTGTTTTTGTGCACTGTTGAGTGCTCTCCGCTGGGGTTCTTTTTCTCTACAAGTATTAGTTCAATATCCACCCCTGATTGTAGCACCACAGATTTATCTTCCAGCAGTTGCGAGGGTATATTCCTTTCCTTCCCCCTCCCCAGCCTTCCCCTGAGTTCGAGAATTGGATTTAGCCTGTTTGCCAAGATGTTACTGTAGATTTTGAGATCGGTGTTTAACAGGGAAATGGGCCTGTAGTTGCCGCAGAGGAGCGGGTCTCTACCCTCCTTATGAATTATAGCCAGATTTGCTGCTGTGATCATAGCGAGGATCGGCTCCCCTTGAAGGAAGGAATTGTACATGTCTATTAGGTATGGGGAGAGGATTGGCATGAACATCTTATAGTAAGAGTTCGAAAAAACATCTGGGACCGGAGTTTTGGCTAACTTGAGTGATTTAATGGCTTCATTCAGTTCCTCTTGGGAGATGTTTTTGTTCAACTTCTCCACCTCTTCCAGGGATAGGGAGGGAAGGTTACACTGCTCTAGATATTGTGTAATTGTATTAAGACTAACCGGGTCCTGGGCTGGGGGATGAAGGTTGTATAGATCCAAGTAGAAATCTGTGAATTCCAGTGCTATCTCTATTTCTATGTATGTGATCTGTCCTTTTCTTTTCTGTATGCGGGCTATCTGAGATTTTACTCTAGCGCCCCTGAGCTTTGAGGCAAATGGTTTACTATTTTTTATCTTGCTACTGTATTAATGCAATTTTTTTGCCTGAAAGGTTTATATTACCTCTAACGTGGCAATAGTTTTGATACTACAAAAGTATAAATCATAACTCTTACCAGATTGCCAGCTGAAATTAGTAAGGCCACATAACCATAGTTCCAGACTACCTTGATACAGGATGAAACTGTTCTTCTTATAAAGTCAATATACTATACTGCTACCTACAGATGCAGCCACCAGTATCCAATGACTTGGCTTGACAAATCTGGGGCAACCTGTGAGATTACTGCAGCCAGACTAATGGCCCATCTGATTATCACAGTGGGTGTCCCTGAAGGTCCCATTTCGATGGGCCATTAGTCGGGCTGCAGAATCTCACAGAAATGTTGCAGCATTTACTCTGAGATAGCCACAATATTTTCCCAGGCAAGTGATCGGTGGCTACATCTGTAGTGCACGTGTACTTGTATGTATATGTGTATGTATGTATAATATATATATATAATCAGAAACAAATATGGAGAAACCCGCTCTACCTAGAGTGACCAAAGGTCAGCACCCAGACAGGTGCGCTAGGGCAGATAATTGGAGCAAAAAAAGGAGAACACTGTTGCAGCAGAGACACTATCAACAGATAATGGCCCATTAGCACGCAATGACTGTCTGTGTATGGGATAGAGATTTTACAAGTATGTTGGCACAAAGATACTTATGTAATGAATTAGGTCCTCAGAGTATTGTATAGTTGATAAGATTAAAACTTCCATTTATTGGTATATGTTAAAATAAAGTGGACCGCACACAATGAATAGTGAGAACCGCTAAAACAGCCATCAATAATAGCAGTTTTCCAGTATCCTATGAAATGTGTCTAACCACCAATGGTAATGCTTCTGGGCGAATGCCCAGTAATGTCTCAAAAGGATAAAAAGTCATGTACTCCTGTCCTAGAGAAATGTGTATAACGAGCAGTGTATAAGCTGGTGGGTTAATACCCAACAATGTCCTTGTATAAGTGTACTAATGTCCTAAAGAGATATGTACCAACCAGCAGTGTGTAGGCTGGTGGGTAAAATAACCCCAACAGTGTCTCTGAAGGATAATCACGCTAGAGCATGTGTCTGAATGCAAAAGGGCAGGGTGGGCTTGGGTGTTATAAAAACATTCCCAATGTAAAAAAACCTAATTTAACCCTACGCACAGGGGATGGGACAGAAAATACAGGTCCCTAACATCTTAAACTGTGCTAGTTCTGCTAATAGGGAACCACATTGAACACTACCTAATGAGAGGATCACTCTCACCCGCACGCCCTATCCCTAAAAGGAAGGGGGAGGTAGCGATAGACAGAGGGAAAGAGGACCCTAAACACTTATCTGTTCTATCCCTGCGGGGAGCGATCTGTTCGGACTGCGTTGCTGGTTTGACACGGCTCCGTCAGACCGTGCAGAGACCTCCGTCTGGCTCTGCAACCTGTCGCTCAGTGCGTGACGTGGTGGCACCTCCCTCTGACCCGCATTTTACGTAAGCTTCTTCTTGAGAGGGTAAGTAACTCCCACCCAGTGGAGACCTCTATTTACATGGATCCGCAGTTTGGGAGGGGAGAATTGAAGGTGGAGCCCAGACAGTAAAAGCAACTAATGCTGCCGCTGTGTCAGCAAGAGTGATACATGTGCAGTGTGAGGCTTCTGGAATGCAATCACAGAAAACCTAATGTGGACTGTATGCCCAAAACCATGTATGCGAAAGAGGGGAACAGGAATCCCTCATTCAAACCATAAGGGGACAGTGTATGGAGATCATAAATCCACCTACTCTCCCTCTGCAGCAGACACTTGTTGCACTCTCCCCATCTGGGTCCCATATTGACGCGATCAATGGCGCAAAAAAGAAGTCCACTCATGTCACCACCGTGTGCCTCATTGATGTGGCGGGCTAGCAGTGTCTTGAGATGATTCAGTATGGAACCAATGTGCTCAAGAATCTGACGTCTAAATTCCCGACGTGTCTTTCCCACGTATTTCTTTCCATACCCACATTTGGCCTAGTAGATCACCCCTGTGCTTTTACAGTTAGGGAAATGTTTCATATTGAACTGGCGGGAGTCATTCCAATTTGAAAAGATTTTCGAGGGAGTGAGGAATTTACGTGCCCTACATGTACCACACTTATAAGTGCCTGTAGGGTGTTGTGGGACCCATGTTCTGTTGACTGCACTGGCTAGATGACTGCGTACCAGGCGGTCTTTTAGATTGGGCGCCCTGCAGCTAACCAGTATAGGGTTGGTTCTTAGTACCAGCCGAAGATCTTCGTCTTCCAAGAGCAAGTGCCAGTGACGTTTTAAGATATTACCAACACTAGTCCATTTTGTGTTGTAGGTTCCCACAAACCTTATCAGCTTCTGTTCAGTTTTCTTTTAGCGATTTCTGTGCAAGAGATCCATACATTTTGACCATTTAGCTCTCACATATGCTTTTCTAATACAGGTTTTACTGTAGCCTCTCTGCTCGAAACGGGTAGTCATTAATCTAGACTGATCCTCAAAATCTTGGTCACTGGAGCAGTTCCGCCTGAGGTGCAGAAACTGTCCTACTGGTATATTTTTGACCAAGTGAGGAGGGTGGTTCATAGCCGTTTCCTTGTGGTACATAGTAGTACCCAAGTTACCATCCTCATCTTTAAAAATTGTAATATCCAAAAAATTAAGTTTCTCCTTCCGGATATCACTAGTCAGCCAGAGATTAAAATAATTTGTGTTAAGAACACCAAGGAACTGCAGGAAGGACTCTCTGGTGCTGCGCCAAATGATGAATATATCATCTATGTAGCAGCACCAGAGATCAATGCAGTTAGTATATTCCACCATGTCCTCACTGAAGACGACCGTCTCCTCCCACCAGCCCAGGTACAGGTTGGCATAGGATGGTGCATGAGTTGTGCCCATAGCTGTACCATGGGTCTGGTGGTAGATTCGGTCATCAAACAGGAAGTAGTTAGTAAGGACATAATCCAATAATTGGATCACAAATTCATTATGTGAATGTAAGTTAGTACCGCGTCCTCGTAAAAAATGGACTACGGTTTGAGTCCATCTGTCGTGCAGAATACTTGTGTAAATGGCCTCAACATCGAGGCCCACAAGTAAGCACTGATGTTCGGTGGAAATACCCTTCAGTCTCCGTGGTACGTCCTTCGACTCTTGTAGGTACAAAGGAAGACTTTCGACAAAAGGCCGTAAGATTTTGTCAATATATATACTTGCCTTTTCTGTCAAATTCCCCAGCCCAGATATGATTGATCTGCCCGGGGGAGGTCTCTGTTGTTTGTGAACCTTGGGGAGGCTATAGAAGGTTGCGATGCATGGTGTCCCCCCTAGAATATATTCATATTCCCGCTTAGTTAGAACTTTTGATACCAGACTGTTTTTTAAGATTGTGATTAGTTTAGATTGAAAAAAACCCGTTGGTTCAGAGGGAAGAACCCTAAAGCAGGCGTTGTCTGAGAGTAATCTCAGGTTCTCGGCGAGATAGTCACTTCGGTTAAGGACCACAATGTTCCCCCCTTTATCGGATGGTTAACAGTAGCTAGATGCGCTGTAGCTACTGTGTGGAAAAAAAAACTCTCCTGCCCTCCAGAAGAGAGGCTATTAGAAGAGTCAATAATGTACAATTAATGGAGAAACTCACCTCCTTTTCATACCGTGCACCCCAAAACTGGAACAATCTACCGTAGACTCTCACAGTCACCACCAGTCTAAATTCTTTCAACACTAAAGCTGTCTCACATTTTAATCTGGTCTGTAACTGTTAAATACACCTACTGAGTATAATATATTATCTCTAACAGTGCATGCAGTGTCTTTTTTATAATGTATACCCTGTTCACTTATGTAACTGTGTATTTGTAACCATGTATTATTTGTCATAATAACTCTATGCCCAGGGGTCTTTGGGGGTCTCTTCTCAGCGGGTCCTGGTCTAGTCTTTTCCTTTGTACACAATTGCACATGTTGTTTTTGCACATACTGTATATTATTGTATGTACGTTTGTTGAGAATTACACAAACACTTTTATATGCACTGCACTTTAAATTTCTATTAGCACTTTCATTATTGATTGCACTATGATTGTGATTGATTTTATATATATATATGTATATATCAAATGGAAATATTACTGTATGCTCATTTGCATGTCTTAGACAGGTCTGCAACCCTGCCTTTCAGCATTATCACCCAGCACACAGTGCTTCAACTGCAGCAAGGGATTCTGGGAAATGACATGCAAATGAGCACACAGTGTCAACTTTTGCTTCAAAACTTCTTTTTCACACATGGCTTCTCCATTTTGGCTTTATTTTTTGTTAAATAAATCATGACACGGTGTAATATGTCATGTGTTGTTGTTCATTTGAGGTTGTATTTACCTAATTTTAAGACCTGCTAAGGAACAGCTGATTGTTATTATGTCCTGATATGTAAAACCAAAGAGGGTGTACTTTCTTTTTCAGAAGTTTCCGCCAGTGGAGTGGGAGCTTCTCCAGTGACCCTGAGACTTTATTTGGTGACTTTGGGACTCACAACAATACGGACTCTGATATCTGGCGGAAATTTCTGTCTGGCATCTTTGAGCTATAGTACTGCACTCTTTATCTCAAGGGGGGATGAGTATACCATTTTTTCTTTATTCCCTATGCTACAATTGATGGACTTTATATGTTATTCGTTTATTCAGACCTTATGTTATCCTGGATACAACTGGACATTTGTTCATGTTTATGTTAGGATTTTTTTGACACTTAGATTTCTTTGTGTCATTTTTTCAAACGTTATAATCCATTTTCACATATTTTTTCCTGGATTTTGGCACACTTCCCACCACAGTGGGTCAGTTTTGTACCTTTACTGTTTCCATCTTGCAGTGTGTATGGTTTATATGTGTATGATATCAGTTTATTCATTAGTGTGCCCCTTAGGTCTTTTTGGTTTATATTGTGACCGGCCGGTCTTGCTGATCCAGGGAACTAGTTTCCCTGGGATCTCACCTGACATTTTTCTTGCATTAGCTTGATATTCATGTATAGGTTTAGACTTTTTGTATGTGTCTTATGTTATATGTAGTCACAGTCTATTTCAGGGTTCTGCTTTGTGTTTTTATCATGTTTTAGTTTGTTACAATTGAGGACATTAAAGTATTATTTTTTTCGGGGATTTTTTGAGTACTCGTTTTTGAGACTTCTTGTGTCTTTTTTTGTATTCTATCTATCCTTGTCTCAGAGCACCGACCTGGTTTTCTCTATTATAGAGTTTATATTTTGGTCCTATAAATACCCTAGTTATTATTAGGTGTGTATGTGGATTCTGTCTGTTTGTGTCTATATATATATATATATATATATATATATATATATATATATATATATTTGCACTTGGAAACATGCACTCGTACTTTTATAGAGTTTATATTAAGTAGATAGCGCTCCCCCCTATTTAAATAACTATTAGTTCTAGTTCTATAGTAAAACAAAACGCCTAAACATATGCAAATTATTTCTGTTTGTACCATTTACACATGGTTTGAGGAAGCAGATGGTGAAAATGCTACTTAGCTTTTAATTGCACATCGTCACATTTAAGTTATTTTTTCTCTTTATAAAGAAAAGAAAGTATAAAGTGATTTGTATTTGCTTTGGGGATAACAAGCAGATTGTTAAGCAAACTACGAAATGGATAACCTTAGTTTTTCTTTTTGATTGGTTAAGGTTATATGTAAATTTTTGTCAGAATGTTTTAAATGCATTCTTTATATTAAGATCTTTTTCTAGAAATGTATCCTCACAACACAACAGGGTTCCACAACTATGCAGCCCAGCTGTTGCCAGCAATCACTTCTAAATTACGTAAGTGGGTGCTTTACCATGGATAACCTGCTGTTTTGTGAATATCTTTATTTGGAAACATTGATTGAAATATCATCTTTTAAGTATGGATGGGTAGACGTTCTGTTAAAAGTTGCATTTATGAAAAGTCTTAAAATGCTTTTGAATCATATGAGCTGAAATTAAGTAAATGCTTTTTTGATAAATGTTGGACCTTAGAATTGCTATTGTCTGTAGAGTTTATTAATTTTGGGTTCCTGTGAAAGAAAAGGTTACATCCAAATACCTTCTTTCTAGGAAACAACAGATATAGTGGAGGTTATTGCACCTGTTATTGTGCATTTTCGTGTTACTGCAGTAGCAAATTGTACCCGGTGATTTGCGTTATCGATGATTGTCAATTGCAATTCCATGGAGCCGCAAGTGGCACACCGTGCAAATTAGTGCCTTCACATGCGATAACGGTTGCAATAACATCTACTATATCTGTAGGTTTTATGAATTCAAAAGGAGTTCATTTGCACAGGGAAGTGTTGTATATTGTACAGAGTGCCCTAAGGCATTACATTTTATCAGTACATGCAGTTAATGTTATCTACTTAGATTTTGCATACAGTTCCACACAAGAGGTTACTGAATAAAATCAAGCAAATTAATGCGGGTGTAAATATTTGCGCATGGATTGAAAACTGGTTTAAGCATTGGTAGCAAAGAGTTGTCATATAGTAAATGGAACATATTCAGATTTGGCTGAAGATTTATGTGGAGTGCTTTAAGGTTTAGGAAAAGGACCACTGCTTTTTAACTTGTTTATTTATGACCTTGAGGTACAGTAGCAAATTATCTATCTTTACTGATGCAACTAAATTATGTACAGGATTTACAGTACGTTTTCTATATGTTGCAGGGTATCCCCTGGCTACTATTTTACCCTATGGGCTGGCAGTAAACCCTGGTATTCACAGGCTTGCCAGTAGTTGGTATGGGGGTTTCCCCTTCACCTTTGGTACTGACTTGATTGACAGCAGAGGGTGGCACATCCAGTTGTAGCTGGAACAACAGGGTGCCCGCTTTCTGGCTGTACTTAATGGCAGACCGCCCTATATTTGGAGGTTGTTCCTTCCCCCTGAGGAAGGAAGGTCTCATGATTGGGAGCCTGAGATTGGGGTCTACGCATGTGCTCTTCCGTGCGGGGAGTCATTAGTGTGATTTTACCTCTGCCTCCGCTAGGGAGGTGGGGAAGAGTTAGGACGGCTGCGGGTGCCCTTGGCCTGTAGTGGCGGTCAAGGGACCATCTTCAGTGATAGCTGAGAGTAAAGAGATTGTATCCGGCAGAAGACTGCTGAGTAGCTGTGTGTTACTGCAAAGACTGTAGTAATAAACCGTTGCTGTTTGCAATATATCTCCGGCCTGGTGTGTGATCTAACTAGGGGGAGAGGTACAAGTTCTACCGTGGGAGATCATCTCCATATCCCTGGACCCCACGGCAGATCGAGGCTCTGAACTGCTAAGTATTATGTGGGGCAGAAGCCTGTTCCTGTGTTCCAAAGTCATCGCGGACAACTCAGCCCTCTTGTTGCTAGCAGGTATGCACCACACACACCCCGTAATGACCCCTTTCTGCGATTGGGGGGGACACTGTTACATATAGAAGGACTTAAACTAAAATCTTGAGTGGGTAAATGAGATTTAATACAGATACATGTAAGGTTTTGTATTTCGGAAGCAACAATAAGCATGCTCTATACAAAGTAAATGGAGCAACATTAGGTCAATCCTTGATGGAGGAGAATTTAGGAGTGCTTATAGACAACAGGCTTGGCAATTGTGATCAATGTCAATCTGTGTCTGCAAAGTCTACTAAGATATTATTATGGATAAAACACTGTATACATGGAAGAGAGGATAGCGTAACTTTGCTACTGTATAGATCTTTAGTAAAACCACACTTTGAATATGGAGTATAGTTTTAGGCAACTCACTGTAACGGGTATTCCCTGTGAATACAGACGCTACTACCTTCTGTGTATACCTGTGTGGCTCTCAGGAGCCTAAGCCTCTGCTCGGGGAGCCTGGGGTACATACATATAACACAATCTCGTTGTGCAACGCCTCCACCTGCGATGGCTCCCGCCAGAGGAGGAGTGGTTCCTTGCAGGACAAATATATATATATCACTCCACACACCGCATGTAAAATAACCAATGACTTTACTGTAGCAATACTTATTCATATATCAACAGGTGTCACTCTCTAGAGGAGACACTAACTACTGCATCTCGCAGGACGCTCCCACCTACATCGGGTGATCCCACCCAGTGTCCAATAACCCCACACAATATGTCCCGCACCCTTAAATGGAGATGATATGTGTGACTGCGCAGCCACTAGTCCCGTATGAATATAATATATATGTAGGATCGTTGGTGCACTTGGTGATGGTTACCTGCCAAGCACTCCAGTGCCTGGGCCTGCCAAGGAGCTTCACAAAGGATCCGAAGGCTGACGAATACAGGAACTACCATCCGAGGCTGCGGCAGCGGAGGTCTGAGCCCAAACCTCTGGATGGACGTGCAGCGTCCGCTGTGTCCCTAACTGAGGGGCAGGGTCCCTAACCTGGGGCCTGTCCCTACAGCACTCAATACTACTGGTGACTCAGGGCTATCTGGTGCCTAGGGGGCTTCTGGCCTAGTGCAGGGAGTCACTGACTCCTGCACCCTACCTCCTTCCCCTATTTTCTCCTGATGCCGACTCACGTGCTCCTAAACACCGCGTGCTCCTAAACCCCGCAAAATGTATCTATCCCTGAGCAGGGAGATACTGTAGCCCTATTGGCTCCCTGGGGTCAGGTGAGGCTGCAGAGGCTCATGGGACATGTAATCCCCTCCAAGAGCCCTCTTCTGATTGGTCGGGGTTGCCGCGCTATTCACTGCGCATGTGCGACCTGTCTGTGGGCCTCCCGGCGCTTGGCTCTCACTGCGCATGCGCAATGCCACTGACAATGGTGGCGCCTCGCCGCCCTGCTTCGGGAGCCCTAACAACTCAATCGCGGCCCTGGTAACCGGCCGCACGCGTCCCCGGCAACCCCCGGGCAGCAGGATCCTGACCGCCCCCACTCTTGCGTTCGGCCGACGGGACCACCATTGGGCTCGGCAGCACCCGCGATCGCCAGCAAGGTGAGGGGGGGCTTGACAGGCAGGGGGGACCTGACTACATCACCATAAAGGAAATTGAACTTGAGAATATGCAGAGAATAGTCACCAAATTATTGAATACAGTAATAACTACAGTAATAACACAGGTCATCCCTTAAGAATAGAGGAATTGAGATTTTATCAGTAGAAAAGAAAGGGTTCTTGCAAGGAGACTGTCATGGCCCATATTGTAGATATTGTTAAGAAAAGGTTAGATATACTTTTAGTGTCAGAGACACTATTGACAAAATCTACACAGCTCCTTTAAGTCACCTAGAAATAACACCAGGGTCATACCAAAAACGACCCCTAAGAGAGTCTCCCCAATATGCTTTACCCTCACTGCTCCTGTCCACGAAGGCAGGGTGGTCAACATTAACCACATAAGAAAATACAGACACAGCTTTAAAGCCTTGATCATTATGTCCTCCCCCATGCACCTCCATGCTGTGGGTGTCTGATTCAGCTTTCTTCACTTCACCTCAGACTGTCGGCTGTGGAAGGGCTGCCAAAGGGTGTCAGCCTTTAGCTGACGTTCCTGACGTTAGAGCTGATCTGATATTAGTCTTGAGTAAAATATTAGAGATGTTCTGTTCTCATAGCTCTACACCTGCAGAATCCCACTTATTTCCCAACTTCACCACATTTAAATAACAAGCAGCTCTCGGAAACACAACAACCTTCTCCCCTGTACCTTATATTTCCTCTCTCCATTCCGTATAGATTGTAAGCTCTTCAAAGTATGGCCCTTCTTACCTAATGCAGCAATGTATGATAATGTTTGATATTTTCTTGTTTTTACATTCTGACTCTTTGTATTGCTCTGCGGAATAAATTGGTGCTTTCTAAATAATAATAATAATAACCATAATTACATACAGGCTTTATGATCTAAGTGTGACATAATTTATCTGTTAGCTTACATACAGTATCATATGGGTTTAGATTCATTCCCACTACTTGCCTTTAACAAATAGGCTACCTAGTGAAGTGCCATGGCTAACAGCCCTTAGTCTGTCTTAACTACATAATCACAGACTTTCCTAATAAGACACTGCTAGTATAACAGTATAATTGTCATATTGAGACTGGCTCTTTATTTCTGTATTATATATATATCTTTATTTCTGTATTATATAATATCTTTATTCGTGTCATATAACGTTATTCATTACTATAATATATTGTATGATAGTATATATCTTATATAAGAAATATATATATATATATATATATATATCTAGAATAATAAAGAGCCAGTCTCAAATGACAATTATATGTTATACTAGCAGTATACTTAGCATATACTACTAGTATATATATATATATATATATATATATATATATATATGAGAGAAAAAGAGAAAAAAACAGGCGCACACCTAGTGCATTCAGGTAAAACAATGATTTTATGGACATTAAAAAACAGACAAATGCCCACTCACAAATCAAACGGAAATAACGAGCAGTTATGAGATTGGCCCTCATAAGCCTCCGGTAGCGTCTGGAACAGCAATGGAGTCTTCTCCTACACACGTGTTGCGCAGTCTCTTCACCGGAAATGACGTCCTCCCGGCGTCTGTGCCGCAACAGGAAATCCCTCCGGGAGCCACAGACTTTGCCTACTTCGTTCTGGCTGTGCACCACCAGGAATAGTGGAGATCTGCCCGTTCTTCTGGTCTGGTTGCCGCTCTCAATAATGCATCCGCAATGCACTGAGTTCAGTGGGAAAGGGCCTCTCCCGTCTCTCAGCCACGCCTACGCGTTTCGTCATCAGGATGACTTCATGGGGATACCATTGGCTGTAACCCACAGTACTATAGACAAGTAATTTGCATACATGATTGAAAGATACCTATTAAAACGTGATTACATGATTTGAACCTTTCATAGATGTGATGTTTCCTTATTACATAGATTACTATAGAAAGGTTATGAGGACATACTGTTCTTGCAAAAGATGAAACATAGCTCATTATAGGGATTTTAGTTTTACTATACTGCAATGGATAGTCAAAAATAAGAGAAGAAAATGGAAGAAAGAAAGGATGGGATATGTTGCAATATATAAATTGAACTATACTTAAATTGGGATAGACACATATGATATCAAAGGGGGTAATCATGTGTTTGGTATCTACATTAGAATTTTTTTTTTTTTTTTATACATTTTTTTATACATTTTTTAAAATTATTTTTTAAATATATTTTTTAAAAAAATTTTTTATAGCATTTTCATTAAAGCTTTTTATATTATATGATTATACCTGAACATAGGATCCACTTTTACTATTACCCCCCCTTGGCCACCCCATTGGTTGTATCAACACAGTAGCATACTCACTCACAGTTAGGCAGGTTGTTATAATAGGCGCTCCTTAATATTTTTGTTTTGTATATATATTAGATTATATATAAATATAGTTATATATATATATATATAGATATCGATTATAGATACTATATATATATATATGCCTCCTAATCATTCTCTATATGCATGTCTAGGCGATACATTAGCCCAGACGAGCTCCTTGTATTTGTGTCCAATGTGGAGATTGTTTATATGTATGTTTTTTTTGTCCATTAATATTTTACTAAGCTACCTAATTAAAGGTTAAGTTTTATCCAAATAATCACTTCATCCATAGTAAGATCTGATTGATAGCTAAAGGGGCTCTTTTTCTTGCATCTGCAAGTATTGTTCTATATTTTCTGACACAGTACACTATTCATGGTCACTGCAAATGTCAGATAGGATACAGAGGATTGAATTATATTGGGACTAGAGGATTGAAGCCAGTCTAGCAAGGAATGGTTGTGAAATTTTAGGTTTATCCATATGGGTTGGGAGATTAGTTGGGTTAGGTTTAGTGACATGAGTGGTGTCTGGATTTTGTTGCTTTTAGGGTCAAGCCAATTGAAGTTGAAATCCCAGAGAAGTAAAAGCTTACACCTCCTATTCAGAGAGGAAATTGAGCCAATAAACTGAGTGATATCAGTCAGGGATTGTAGTTGGGCTTTGGGGGGGCAGTAGATGTCAATAAGAAAGGGCTTTCAAAAGGGGAGGCACATTTTGCCAACTAGGATTTCAAAAGAGGGTGCTTGGGTTGCAATTTAGTAGCATAAATTGTAAGATGTCTTCAATATAAAGTAACACCCCTCCTCCTCTCTTTGACTTATCTTTCCTGTAAATGGAGTATCTCTGAATGGCGATAGTTGCATCGAGGGTTTTAGGAGTTAGTCATGTTTCTGTGTGAACGATGGTTTTGGGTTTATGCATAAGGCACCATGCCCTTAGTTCATCCAGTTTGGGAAACAGGCTACGGTTAGTTGTATGGACAACAGATAGCCCTTTTTGGA